>CAUYRH010129179.1:0-87133 GCA_963574655.1 Perodicticus potto
GGGTCTACTTTCTACCCACTTGCAGGTGGAGTCTCTGGGTTCATAATGTATATAACAGGGGTGGGGTCTTGGCGAATGGAGGCAGGATGGCTTAATCAAAATGCTCATGCAACACAGCCTTAAAGAAAGATGGAGACTTTACCTCTTTCATGTTTACATGGATGGAGCTGGAACATATTCTTCTCAGCAAAGTATCTCAAGAATGGAAGAAAAAGTATCCAATGTACTCAGCTCTATTATGAAGCTAATTTATAGCTTTCATATGAAGGGTATAACCCAACTATAGCACAAGAATATGGGGAAAGGGGCAAGGGAGGGGAGAGGGTGGGTGAAGTGATAATTGGTGGGGCCACACCTACGGTGCATCTTAGAAGGGTACAGGCGAACCTTACTAAATGCAGAATACAAATGTCTTCATAAAATAACTGAGAAAATGCCAGGAAGGCTATGTTAATCAGTTTGATGAAAATAGTTCAGATCGTATATGAAACCAGCACATTGTACCCCTTGATTGCACTATTGTACACAGCTATGATTTAATAATAAAGACAATAAAAAAAAAATGATCATGCAGGCCAGGTGCGGTGGCTCACACCTATAATCCCAGCACTCTGGGAGGCCAAGGGGGGGTGGATCGCTTGAGTTCAGGAGTTTGAGACCATTGAGCAAGAATGAGACCCTGTCTCTACTAAAAATAGAAAAACTTGCCACCGCACTGTCCTGTAGTCCCAGCTACTCAGGAAACTGAGGCAAGAGGATTGCTTGAGCCCAGGAGTTTGAGATTGCTGTGAGCTATGACCCAGGGCGACAGAGTGAGACTCTTTCTCAAAAAAACAAAAAACCTCAAATGGAAACAGCCTGTTATCTTTCTTGATGGGTATAAATGGCATCAGTTCCCCAAGTTTAAGACTCCTACAACAGCGCCACTGAACTTTGAAGCAGGGTGGGATAAGCTTAACCAGAACCTACAACTGTGTAGTCTTAGGAAGTCACAGCAGAGTTTTACCATAATGCTGTCATTATGGTAGTATGATTATTGAAGAACGTGTTGGTGGAGGGACAAACTATCCATGCTGACCTCACCTTCCCCCCACCCTCCTGCGTTAGGTATTGTCCTGCACTATACAGACAGAAAAGCAAAACTCAGAGCAAGTGACCCTTGCTCAAGACTCCAGAGCTGGTCAGGGCTGGAGCAAAGACTAGAGCTCTGGACCTGGGCATGGCTCAGGGAGCGTCCCTGTCTCCTTCTTGAAAATACCCTATGCGAAAAAATCAGGCAGAACCAATGCTCTGAAATACCGGAGGACCCAGGGTCCACCTGCCTCTCATTACTCAAATGATGCTAAGTGCAGATACCCTGTCCTCCACCTGATTTTACCCATTGCCCACCTGCCAGAGCGCCCAGTGCTTCCAGGTGGGACACCCACGTTCAAGGCCATTCTGATTTCTGGTTATCTCCTCTGCTGGGATACAGTGAGCAGATTCCAGCTTTGTGGCAGAAAGGTCTGGCTCTTACTCCTGGCTCCCCCACCTGAAGCACTTGAAGCTGCGTGGGGCTGCACAGAGCACGCGTGTACCTAGCTCAGGCCTGGTCTCTTCACTTGCGAACTCTCTGTCCCACCTTCCTTATAGAGTTGTCCTAAGGGTCAGACAGCACAACGACTATAAAAATGTTTTGGAAAAGAAAATGCTGTGTACAGACTGTAATTGTTACCAGTGGTTTGCTCATCCCTTTTTATGTCCAGGCAGGCCTCTGAAGCTCCTCCACTGATGTCAGAAACACCACCCCACCAAAAAATGAAACAAAGCAAAGACCCAGGGGCCACATTTTTGCTCTGGAGTCCCCTGTATTACAGTATCTATATTGGGCTTTCCAGTGTGTAAACCGAAACAAAACAAAACAAAAAAGAAGAAGAAAAAGCAGCAGCAAATACTGCTTGGTTTTGCATTTTCCCTTCTGTTTTCTGATTAGACTCTCTAGGGCCTGTGAGTACAGAGAGAACCTCAAAAGATTGTGTTTGCTCCGGATAAGCACCAAACTTGATGTTTATCAGCAGCTATCTCCTGCAACCTCACTCACTGGAGGCTTCAAAGACAGGGGAGATCTCTGAAACTTGCCCCCGGGGAGAGGCTAGCAGCTCCTGCCCTGGGCTGTGGCTGCAGGTGTGGCCCAAGGGCACTTGCTCCAACCTTAGGAACTTGGTTCTCTTTTTCCTCCCCCAGCAAAAGAAGGAAGCAGGACGTTTACTGAATGTTTGGGGATGGGCAGGAGAAGAAAAGGAGTATTTTTTAAAAGTTCAGAAAGGCCAAGAAAATAGGGGAAAAGGAGGAGAAGGTGGCCTGCTTACCCACTCAGTGCCTTGACCCCTGACCCCTACCCCGACCAACCCCAGTCCTTAATCTGCCAAACGAGCCATGAGCCTTCCAAAAACATTTGAACCCCATCATCTGCTCCCAGCTCCTCTCCTCTCCTCCTTTGGATCCTTCACTACTCTTCATTCCCGGGGTCTGTGGGCAGAGACTGGGACCGGTGGGAGGGAGGCCGGTGGGGGGAGGGGAGACAGCATTTTATTAGGCTGTTGAATTTGATTTATTAGGGGGGAAAAATCCTTCGCTTGCTTGCCACACAGGTTATTCTCAAAGTGAAAACTCTATTTCACTTTGAAAAAAAAGAAAAAAAAAACCCGGAGAAAGTGCCTATAGTCATGAATGGAGCTCTTTGTTACCTTCCAGATCGGCAAGACAGACTGTTTGGCTCATGTCTGTGCACAAGCAAAGGGGTGCAGGGGCCTGGGAGACAGATGTGGCCTTAATTGCATGGAAATATTAGAAGATCGTTAAGCCATTTTGACAGGATTTTCCTCCTGGCTGCAGGAGCAAAGGGCCAGTCTGGGCAGCATGGGCCTGGCCAGGGCCTGTGGCTGGGCCTCTCGTCCCCACGTGGGGTGGCACTCGGTCCCGCGCCCTGATACTGAAGGGACAGATGCTCCTAGTCACCCACTTCTACCCCGCGCCTGTGCCCCGTGAGTGCAGACAGCAAGCTCCCTGGAAGCCCGTGGTCCCCAGTAGGGGCTGAAATGCGTATCAGGATCGCGGAGGAGGGAGGAAATCTGTTCTTGCAATAAACAATGGTGTGGAAAGAAAACATTTTCCACCTAGTGGCTTCTCTGCTCTGGCCCTGACATTCGTGCTCCCGAAACCAGATCAGAGGGTCCTAGAATGGTGTTGGGTCATCAAAGACGACGACCCGCGAACACGGTCCACCTCGCTTCTGCGGCGGCCGGCTGCGGTCCCTGTATACGCGCTGCTCTCCTCTCCTTCTCCGACGTGTTCTGTCAGTGTCCACATACTGAGAAAATGCAAATATTTTAACATTGGCTTAAATTAAAAATAATGATGGGGGTTGATGTGCCGGGAGGGAGGCGAGGCCCCTCCAACCGTTCAGCGCAGCGACCCCTTTGGGTCACAACGGGAAGTGTCTTCCATCTGATCCTACTGATTAGAGCGGACGGGGCGGACGTGGGGGGCGTGGAGAGGACTGTCACTGTCTCCTGCAGAGGGGTGGCCCCTCCTCTGTCTCCCCACCAGGGACCACTTCTTAGAGTTGTGGCTGTTTGGATGATATTTGGGGCGCAGCCGGAGGGAAACAGGGATGGGGACTGGGCGAGCAGAAAGGAAGGTCGGTGGGGAGGGGAGAGAAGGTGCAGTAGCCGTGGTCTGGCTTCCCTGCCCATGTGGCCAACCCCAAGGAAAAGGGGGAGGGCTGCTAGGAACAGCCAGGCCAGGCACTGGACATCTGAAAAGTACTGAAAGGTGTGTTAGGGGCCAAAGGCCCACAGTCTGCCTGTTCTGGCTTACAACAGAGTGGCAGGCCGCTGTGATTTCCCGGCCCTGAGGCCTGAGCCACCAGCACCCGGGATGCAGGGGCTCCTCCCTTCAGGGCTCCAGATCACCCCAGATCTCAATGCCCTGAGAACCACAACATTTGAGTCTGTGCAGAAAGTGCCCTTGTGCCCCTTCTCCTTCCTGCTGTGTGCTGGGTAGAAGCTGGGACAAGTGTCCCCCTGAGGTCCTTGCTGGAAAGTCCCAGGGTCAGTGGAGTGCTCACGCCCTGGCCCGGCTGTGTTCCCACCAGTGGCTGCCAGGGCTTCCCCAGCTGCTCCTATGCTTCCCAGAGCAGCCAAGCAGGAGACCCAGTGCCTCAGGAAAGGCAGCAGGACATGAAGTAAGCAGAGGTGGCACCATCACCTCTGTTGCAGAGGTTCCAGGCACTCAAATAGCATTCACAGCACCCCCACCACCTGTGAGTGCCTTCGCTCGGGGTGCCTTTGAGCACTTGTCCGTATTTCCCGCCTTGTTTAATTCAGGATCTCCTCGTCTTCCCCGTTTCACCTATTATGCAGCAGATTTGCTGCAGCTACTTACTTATCCACAGAGACCAAATTATTCCCAGGATGATATGCCCAACGGTCACCAGTGACCTCACTGCAGAGACATAACCAGATCAGTGGAGGGAAAGTCTTACAATTCACTTAATTTGATAGGGATTAACAAATGACATTAAAACTCTATAGCATCATTTTTCCCTGGACATATTTCTGACTTTTATCACAGTCCCTGGCATATAGCAGAGGCCCAGTAAATATCTGTTAATTGAATGCATGCATCAATGGATGGGGGCCCTTTGTGTGATCTCATTGTGAGGCAGGACGTGACCTCTGTGTGAGTAGCACATAGTGTAGCCACCAAACACAAGTTCTACGGCCTGTGCTGTCCACTATGGTGCCACTTCTAACATGCGCTATTTTAACTAAAATTAAGGAGAATTAAAAATTCAGGTCCTCAGTCACACTAGTCATGAATCAGGTCCTTAGTAGCCACACGTGGCTAGAATCTTCTGAACTTACACAGACTTTTAGGACAGTCCTATCATGCCAGAAGTTTCCTCTGGACTAAATTAAAGAGTTCAGCTTCTTTCTGTATAAATGAATAAAAGGTTAGGTAAACTTTTTGTTGCTTACTTCTGATTTTATTGTAAAATTGATGCTGAAGAGTATGAATCCTCGACACATTTTACAAGCCATTCTGATGATGTTGGGCCTGAGACTGTTTTTGGTTCAGAGTTAGAAGGAGCAAGGAAAATACAAGGTTCCCTTAGGCATTTTGCTGCCATAGTTTCTGGAAAGAAGTTGAGGCTGGGAAGCCGGCATCATGGACTTGGCTTTCTCATGAACGCCTCCAACCCCGTAAGGAACACAGGCATTCTCAACTACCCAGCAAACCAAGCAGAAAACAATTTGAAAGCCTTTGACAATGGATCTCGGAGTAGGTAGAACTGAACAGGAAGAGGAGCTAAGAAGGTTCTGCCGAGATTTGGGGCATCCCATAGCCTGGAAAGTCAGTTCCCCATTCCCACAAGTTTTTGGAATGTCAAGGATTAAACCTCACTGCCGCTGTGACATGTGTCCTTGAAACAGACAGACGGGCTTGACTCCTGCTGGGCAAGGCCAGTACCTACAGAAGCTTCCAAGAGCGGAACACTAAGTGCCTTCATACAGTAACTAAGCCAGTTTCAAGCCCCTAGGAACGCTCAGTGGCTTTCAGCTGGGTTTTCTGCTCAGAGAGCTTTACTGAGATTGACAAGGAAAACATCTCCATGTAATCCCACTGAGATGTTTTCGTTGGAGGGCCAGGGCAGGACTTGTTCACAAAGTATCTGCTTTTCCTGTGGATGGATGCAGGAAGACAAGAGGCCCCAGTGCCAGACTGCCTAGGTTTGGCATCAGGGTCTCACCAGGATGAAGGCCAACCCAGTGGGTGACTGCGTGGAGGGTGGCTGCTGACTGTGCAACCAGCTGTGCCCCGGACATGGTGTCTGAGTTTGGCTTCTCGTGTGTAGACCAGGCTGTCCTCGGCTCCCCTTACCCCCTCTCTAGAAGGGAGAGGTAGGATGACAACCACAGGGCCGTGAAGCTTGTGTCCATTGAGCCATCTGAGCTCACTCATAGGTAGGCGACTGTACGATGAATGCACCCTCCAAACCAGGGTGATTTTGAGAGTGAAAGGAGGCTCTAGCAGGCAGAAGGTGGAACTGTTCCAGGCAAATGGGGCTGTAGAATGAACCTAGATTTTTAAGGGTGAGGCCCTAGAAGAGGCTTTGCAGAGTTCAGCCCTTTATGTAAAAGGTACAAAAGCAAGCCCAGAGCAAAGTGGTATCTTCCTGTATTAGAATCTGTCCATTACAATAAAGAGAGTACATTTAGGGTATTTACTACGTGATGGGCACGAGTTAGTTATTCTCTCTATATTACTGAAAAGGAAACTGAAGCACCAAGGTCACAAGATGTGCAGCAGGTGTGGAGTTCAGATGCTGACTCTGGCTCACAGGCAGTTTCTCACAGGGGACACTGCTCTGGTTCTCAGCACAGGGGCCCCTTCACGCATATGAGATCACTCAACTCTCACACCAGCCCTTTGAAGAAGGCTCCGTCACTGTGCCCATTTCAGAGGTGAGAGGACTGAGGCAGCTAGTAAATGGCAATAACGGCTACAGGAAAGCACAAAGGAAATCCATCCTTGAGGGATTTACAGTCTAGCTCAAGACAGAACATAAGCCTGTGAAAAACTACAATGGAAGGCAAGGGATAAAGAAAAATAAAAGCAATGTGACAAGGCGGTCAGGGACAGAGTGGCGAAGTCAGAGCACAGCAGACCTCAGTGGGGTGAGAGTTTCCTGCGGTGGGCTAGAGGGAGCAGGGACTTCCAGAGGAGGTGGTGGCGTCTGCGGTGCTGGAGAGTTTGGTGAATGAATGGGGTTTGATTATGCAGAGAGGAGGGGAAGCAATTCTAGGCAGGGGAGGCTGGCCTGAGCAAAGTGGAAATAAAGCTGATTTTCCCATCAATATTAACGGGAATCAAATGTGTATTAGGCTCACACCTGTAATTCTAGCACTCTGGGAGGACAGGGCACGTGGACTGCCTGAGCTCAGGAGTTTTAGAGCAGCTTGAACAAGAGCAAGACCCCTGTCTCTATTTAAACTAGAAAAACTAGTTGAGTGCTGTGGTGGGCGCCTATAGTCCCAGCTACTTGGCTGGCTCAGGCAGAGTTTGAGGTTGTGTGAGCTATGACATGAGGGCACTCTGCCCAGGGCAGTGACAGAGTAAGACTCTGAAGTAAGGGAAGGAGAGGGGAGGGGAGGGCAGGGATGAAGGCAGGAAGATTGCTTGAGCTCAGGAGTTCAAGAGCAAGACCCCATCTCTACTAAAAATAGAAAAACTAGCCAAGTGTTGCGGTGGGCGCCTGTAGTCCCAGCTACTCGGGAGGCTGAGGCAGGAGGATGGCTTGAGGAGTTTGAGGTTGCTATGAGCTATGATGATGCCATGGCCACAGAGTGAGACTCTGTCTGTTAATTAATTAATTAATAAAATAGGCTGGGCACGGTGGCTCATACCTGTAGTCTCAACGCTGTGGGAGGCCAGGGTGCATGGATGCCTTGATCTCAGGAGTTCGAGAACAGCCTGAGCAGCGTGAGACCATGTCTCTACTAAAAATAAAAACATTAGCCAGACATTATGGCAGGGACCTGTAGTCCTGCTGAGGCTGAGGCAGGAGGATGGCTTCAGCCCAGGAGTTTGAGGTTGCTGTAATCAAAGCTGAATACAACACTGTAGCCTGGGCAACAGAGAGAGACTCTCTCCAAAAAAAAGTGGGGGGGGAAGAAACGTATATTAAATACTTGGCTAAAGGTTAGGAGTACAGGTTAGCAAATGAGGCATTAGTGCAGGAGAAGGAGCAAATTAGGGGAAGAACAGGGCCGTGGGGAAGGAGTAAGTGCAGATGACTGAGGGAAAATGAACGGATCATGGTGAGAGGGGACAGGAGGGTTAGAATGAAATGGCAGCCGCAGAGGCAAGGCCAGGCTGCTGAGGCCGTGCAGAAAATAGACCTCTCTGGGTCCCCTCCTTCCCCGACTTCTAACCACAAGGTATCTGCCACATGCCGCTACAACAATATGGTAACCACATGTCCCCAGGCCACGAAAGAGCTGAACACCTTGTCCAGAAGTGCCTGTTGGAAATACTGCACCCTCAGGACTCGGGGCCCAGCAGCCCCCGACTTGATGGGCGTGAGGTCACTGAGCTGGCTCAGCCATGAATCGCGGAGAGGAAGCAGCTCGGGAGACCTGGGCCAGGGACTGGGCCTTCCCTTCCCCAGGCCCTGGGAGGAAATGAAATAAAATGGGGCTGCTCGTGCTCTTCCCCTGTCCATCATGTGGAAATGGCATTCTCCCTGGCCGGTGCCAGCCCTGCCGAAGGGCTCAGACACCTCCCAGCCCCTATGCACACGTGTGGGGCTGGACAACAGCCTCGTGAGGCTGGTCTTGCTCCCCTCCACCTCCTCCCCGGGTGCTCCTCAGGGGTTTCTGGAAGGGTGAGAGCACAGGCCCCGAGTGTGTTTCCTCCTGGGCTTCCTGTGATTGTCAGGGCACCCGGTTGCCACGGCAACTGTCACATGAGGGAACTGTCGGATAAGATCATAGCTTCTAGGAATAGGACTTCAAGCGGTTGTTTGGGGAGTGTAGTCAGTGGCATCTGTTTGAATTTGAACCAGAAATGGTCGCTGGGTGTGGCTGGTTTAAAAAAAAAAAATAGACAAGCCTAGGGGGCAAAGCTTCCCTAAAACTGCTCAAAGCACAGAGAGAGAACCAGAAGTCTGACTGATGGGAGAGGGGTGGCCGTGCTGAGGCTTTTTATTCATTGAAATAATTTATTGCACACCTACTAGGTGCCAGGAAGTGTGCAAGCAACAGGGGATAAAAACAACGAATGGACTAACAGGGCTCCCCTCCCCAGGGAGCTGAGAGTATCAGAACTGGTCCGTGAGTTCCTAGAACTCTGGGAGGACAAGGCCGGTGCATCACCTGAGCTCAGGAGTTCGAGACCAGCCTGAGCAACAGTGAGACCCCATCTCTACTAAAAATAGAAAGAAAAAAAAAGAGAGAACTGGTCTTTGTCTTTGAGAAAAAGGATGGGAAATTTTCCATGGACCCAGGAGTCAAAAAAACACCCAAGGACACAGGCAACCCACCCTTCCCTCTCTCCCCAGAGCTTATGAAAAATTGTAAAACATGCGTCTCCACCCTGGTAGAGTAAGTGTGAATTTGGCCCCAGGAAACCCATCCATTCTCATCTGAACAGCCTCATGGTCACCTTCTTTTAGTCACTCAGAGTCCTTGTCCTCACACACCCAGATTGAGAGCCTCTTGGTTTAGCTTCCCTTATAGACCAGGCCTGGAGAGAAACTCTTAGCAGCCTCTCTCTCAAACAATAGGAAGGCTCAATTTTTAATTGCACATGAAGGTCATGGCCACCCGTGTATCGTGGCTCTGGGCTGTTCTCTCACCCCCATAGAGAGTAAGGTTCAGACTCTCAGGAAGCAGCACAGAGGATGCTCCTTCCACGCTCTCAGCCCTCTGTGGTCAGGGAAGCGTGGCCATTTGTCATCTTCAAGGAACATGAAACCTTCAGTAGAAGATGATGTAGGGTGTCCAGGAACTCAGAGAGGAGGTGACTCGCCCCACTGGCAGTGGCCCAGCTGGTAGCCGGCGCCTTTTGTCAGAACAGAACTTGACGGCAGTGGCCTGCAGGGTGAAGACAGCGGGAGGCGCTTTGCCGCCTTTGCCCTTTGCCTTTTGACCCTGCCTTCTGCCAGGCCAGGGCCCTGTGCAGGAAGGAGGCTGCCCAAAGCGGAGCCCTGACCCTCACCCATCCCCCTGGCACTGCTACCAGGACCAGTAAGTCTTTCCCCACGTTGGGACAACAGTGGACTCGGTAACAACCGGTAAGGGACAGCACCAGCGCCTTAGCCCCTTGTCCTGGAGCAAGGGTCCCGGCGGAGCCACCATACCCACCACTGGCCCTTTAGCAATCCCGGGGCAGAGGAGGGGACGGGACTCAGAGCAGTAGCCATGCAGCCCCTGGTAGCGGTGTCCCAGTATTTTTCACTCCAGTGAGATCAGGGAGAATACAGACTTGAGGCAAAACCCGTGGGACACCACTTCTGCTGGTGCGTCCGTGTGGCCCTCCTCGACGGCAGCCCCCGCTGGTTCTGCCCACAGTATCACCCTCCGGGTTCGTGCCGCCCTTCTAATCATCACCCTTCCCACCCATGAGGACTGGCCGCAGAATACCGGCTCCATCTCACAGAAGAGACTAAGTTTTTACCTTAGTAGCTTCGACATCTCGCCTCCACTCTGTCCTGCCCATCTGACACCGTGGGGCCACCATAGAGGTCAGGTCACCCCTTTATGATCTGAGAGCAGGTTGGTCCTGGAGGGTCCAATGTGAAGAAATTGTGCACATTGGGGTTTCCTCTGTCATAGAAAAAGTTGATTGCTGCAAAGAAACAGAAAGAAAAATGTACTATCAAGTTTTCTGTTCCTGGGGCTCAGACGGGCCTTCTGTCTCTCATCCTGTGAGTTTCCAGATTCAGCACTTTTTTCTTTTCAGCAGTAAAATCATTCTCTGTGGGAGGCGGATTCAACTTTGATCTTTAGAGATGCCCTTTAAATGTGGTTATGGTCACAAAAGTGACTGTGAACTCTCAAAGTCAACAGGCGAAGGTAGTACCCACGGGAGACCTGGAGCGGCAGCTGGGGGGAGGCTGAGAAGAGCAGAAGGCCTGGCTGGGGACTCTGTTACACGGCAGCCTCGGAGCCCTCGGAGATGCTCTGCTCTGAGCTCTTTCAGGCCCATACCCTTGATTTTTAAACGCCATTAAACAAAGCGCTTTCTCCTCCTACAATTCCGATTCCATCTCCTAGGACTCAGCTGGCTGTTTCTCTGGGTCACCCATGGCAGAGTCCCCTCCCCACGAAGTGCAGAGTTAACTGTTGGGAGAAAGAGCCTTCAGAGGAGGGATTATGTTCAATAAGATGACTTTAAAAATCAGCCGCACACTCTGGGGCTCCGTGGTGGATTTGGCTGTGTGGCCAGCGCTGGGATAGAGGTGACCAACCAGAAACGGTCTGGGGACCGAGCATTAGCTTTGCGCAGAGCACAGACTCACTGGCAGTAGGACCTAAGGCAAGGATCACTCCTCTGTGAGCCTCGGTTTCCTTTTTCAATACTATGAGGATCCTAACTCAAGTTTCGAAAGGTTAAATGAGATTTTTTGTTTTTTGAGGCAGAGTCTCACTACGTCGCCCTCAGTAGAGTGCTGTGGCGTCACAGCTCACAGCAACCTCAAACTCTTAGGCTTAAGCGATTCTCTTGCCTCAGCCACCCAAGTATCTGGGGCTGCAGGCGCCCGCCACAACGCCCAGCTATTTATCTTTTTGTTGTCGTTGCAGTTGTCATTGCTGTTGAGCAGACCCACGGCCGGGTCTGAATCCACCAGCCTTGGTGCATGTGGCCGGCGCTGTAACCACTGTGCTATGGCCGCTGAGCTTAAATGAGATACTGATTGTAGAAGTTCTCTGGAAACCTATGTTCTATTTGTTCTTTCTCATTTAAAAAGTGGCCCTTGTTTGGGTTTTTTTGCTGTTGGTCTTTTTGTTGTTGGTTGTCTGAGGGCAATTCCATGACTCCATGACATGGACATTGTAGGAGTTAGGCTTCACTGCTGGCATTGCTTCTCCCTCACTATATGAAGCTAGAAAAGTTCGTTTTTGCTCCGTGTCTCAGTTTCCCCATCTAGTTGCTCGCGCTGCCAATTCCTGCCAGGCAGCATCAGTAAACAGAGACGAGATGTTCAGTCGCCCCCGCGAACTTTGAGCGTTGGTTCTTTAATGGCTGATTAAAATGATAGATGTCCCAGTTGCTGGGGCTTCATAAGAATCACCTGAAAACGTAATGTCCTACACAAACTATTACACTCACAAGATCTGCCAACCTTCATCCGAAGGTCCGTCCCTCAAGTCTGGGGGTTGGGGCCGCTGTGGGCTGGTGGCCTCTGTTTCTGTCCGTGGGCCTCTCCGTACGGTTTGCCTGGGCTAGTTTGGGCTTCCGCACAGCTCGGTGGCTGATTTCCAAGGAGTGGAGGCCCAAGAGAGAACCAGAAGCAGGTGGAAGTAATAATGCCTTTTATCACCTACTCTTGAAGGTCAGGCACAGCGTTTGTTGAGACAAGCATAAAGCTTCCTCTGGGCTCCAGGGGGAAGGAAGCAAACCCTGCCTTTTGATGGCGAGGGGCAAAGACTGGGAGTATTTCAATAGCCGTTGGGGGGAAATATGACTGTGCCCCGTGCACAGGCGTCGGTACTCAGAGCTGAGCGTCTTTCCCTCATCCAACTTGCTGTAAAACTTGCCTCTTCTTTGCCCCCTCCACCCCACCCTCCATGGCAGTGGTTCTCAACCTTCCTAATGCCACAGCCCTTTAATACAGTTCCTCGGGGTCGCGACCCACAGGTTAAGAACCACTGCTCTATGGGATGTAAATAATGAGCTAAAAACGGGCACACAGCAGGGAGAGAAGCAAAGGGTGTGACCTAGTGACAGGCAGCCACCCCTCTTGGCACCTTCAGACATGATTTGGAGTGGCATCTACCCAGTCTGCACACCCCTTGCTTCCAAAAGCAGAAGACAGATGGCTTTGCACCCGTGAGCCTTATCTGCCCTTCATGTGCTCTCTGGCTGGCAGAAGAAGGGACCTCTCGTCCTTATGCAAAGAATGTAATAACAAGCCAAGTTTGCGTGCTCCCTGTGGCGACCATGGGTAACGGATATGCCCAAGATTTGCTTTCCAGAGCCTGGTCTGGGAGCAGCTGAGGGTCCCACTGAGCAGGGCAGCAGCAGGGAACTTGGTCCAGCTGCCTTCGACATTCCTTTCACCCGCTGCCTCCAGCAAAGGTCACTGGCCACAGAACACTGTCCTCGGGAGGTTCAGGGAAGGCCAAGGGAAAGGAGGGGAAGGGCACAGTCGGGCACGAGTGCACCTCGGAATCCATGGTCATTCCTACATCAGAAGAAAACTCACATGAGCATGAGGCTGAGCAGAGGGCCAGGGTCTCCCGTCCGCGCTGGCGTCTGGGATTTTCCTCTTTGACTCTGAGCTGTGAGCCCTGTGTCCTCGTCCTGCCCAGAGGACAGTGACAGAAACATCATTCCTGGATTCCTGAATAAGGAGAGCTCGCCTTCTCACACCCCCTGGAGGCTTTGCCGCCTCTGCTGGAGCAGAGCGATTTGGAGATGCCATTGCTGGCCCATCTTCAGTACCAGCCGGGCCACCATGTACCAGTGCTCTGACCACACCCTGCCACCCAATGATGTGCAGGTGGAAAGTGGAATTAGGCTAATCTAAGGAAAACAAATGTTGGAAGATACATCTGTGAGTATAAAACGAGGGAAAAATACATACATGCACGTATGTGTAACAAATACCAAAGTAAATGAAGGTTTTTTTCATTAGTGAATTCACAGACATACGAATGGCATTCTTCATACAATTACAGTATGCCTGACGTGTGCCCGGCATGTGTATGAGGTGTGTAGGTGCTGGCCACCTGGTGTTGCCATCACCATGGCAACATGTGCCTCCTCTCCTGGCCGGCAGGGCTATTGCGGTGTCTGTGCACTCAAAGGCCAGGGAGACGGAGAGGGCTGAGCCCTCAGTGGAACCACACCCATGTCAAAAACGAAGAATGGAAACAGATTAGTGAAATGGGCTTCGTTCTTCAGAAGCCCAGTGGAGTTGCCTTTCAGAATCTAACTATTATCACCAAACCCTCTAACTTTGAGCCTTAAGCAACTGATCTTTTAAACAAGCAACCTGGGGGAGAGGGAGGTGCCTCTCTGGCTTTAGCTGAACCCCCCTCCCCACCCATGCCCAGCCCACCGGTTCCCTTGCTATTTCTCAGCATTGGGCTTCATTTATGTTTTTTAAAAATGTTTAAGTATTTACTACGTCCCCCCAATTTGGGGTTCTTCATTTATATCATCTCATTTTGTTTTTATTCCAAATCCCCCAGGTTAGAGACTCACTACTCCATTCTACAAATACAAAAATGACGTTCACAAGTATAAAAATAAATGGTGCTAGTTTCCTGGTGAACAACTGAAGGAGCTTGGATCAGAACTCAAATCTCTCAGGCTCCAGTGATTGTGCTCTAAATTATAATAAATACAAGACTCCCCTTCGAAGAGATTGTATCTAATTGGAGAGACAGAAAATTCACAAGAAGAAATGAGTGAATAGTAGTGGCCATGAGCTTGGGCAGATTTGAATCCCAGGTCACACTCATTTACTGTATGGCTGAGAATTTTTACTTTTTTGAATATCCATTTTCTCATGTAAAAAAAAAGTGATAATAGTTTATCCCTGACAGAATTGGCTGGAAGATTGCATTAGATTACTTAGGTAAACAGTGTTTTACATTTAATAAGTACTTTGCTAATTGTCCACTAATTTTATCTCTGTTTTCTGTAATGGTAACACATGGTGTATTATAAGTGATGTGCTAAGGATATCTCCCCTCACTGGGCGAGCAAGGGAGTCCTGTCGGGCAGGTGCATCACCCGGGGCACAGCTCTCCTGGTGCTCAGGCCAGCAGGGCGGTTCTGGGGAGGAAGCATTTCCATGGGCAAATGTGTGAGTCTCCTGCTTTAGCTCAGAGCTCAGACTGCCACCCAAGCAGGGCCCTCCACTTGCTTGAGTCCTCCACTTCCAGGACTGAGGAACCAGGGCATTCTGACCTTCGGACCTAGTCTTTCCAGCATCCTGCAAAGCAAAGTGCTTCTCAGAATACAATTGCAAAGCCAGTCCAGGGCTTCCTTTCACAGGGATAATTGTAGGTCAAGAAGGGACCCCAAAGCTGAGCACCACATGAGGCTGGGGCCTGTCTTTCTCGCTTTGAGGTTGGTTTTATGTAACATGGTCTTTTTTTTTATTATTATGATTCCTTGAATGCCTAGTTTGTTCAGGATTTTTTTTAATCAAGAATAGTGTTGAATTTTACGAAATCATTTTTCTGCATCTCTTGAGATGATCATATAGTCTTTGTTTTTGCTTCTCTTTAGGTGGTGAATGGCATTTATTCATTTGTGTATGTTAAACCATCCTTGCCTCCCTGGGATGACACCACTTGAACATGGCCAATTATCTTTTTGATGTGTGATTGAATTCTGTTTACTAGTATTTTGTTGAAGATCTTTGTACCTGTGCTCATGAGGGATATTGTTCTGTAGTTGTGTGTGTAAAATGGTCTTTAGCCCGGTGGACTCCACCAGTCTTTTAGAGAATGACTTCTCTTCCCTTGAATGAACGCATCAGTGTCCCCAGTGAGCAGGGGCATCAAAGCCTTCAGAGTCAGGGGACCATCTGAGACTCACTGGGGAACTCACTTTCATGTCCTTTCTGCATGAAGTCTGTCACCTCAAAGTTAAATACTAACAATTCATCAGTGGAAAGTTCTTGAACACCAGCAATGTGCACATTGCTGTAAAGAGCTTTAAAAATTTTAAGAGTTTAAGTAACGAGCTTTGTAAGATACAAATGAAGTAGTAACAGCTCCCTTGTATGACAAGCTAAAGTGTGACCGACATGTTCACCAGCTCTGGGGCTTCCCCTCTGGACAGCAGCACCTCGGTGCTGGCACCCACGTCATCTTTCCCACCCCAGTGTGACCTCTGCAAGTCCCCAGTGGGAACACGATGGTCAGTTGCCATCACCCAGCCTCATACCACTTCTCTG
Organism: Perodicticus potto; assembly: GCA_963574655.1. Lineage (NCBI taxonomy): Eukaryota > Metazoa > Chordata > Mammalia > Primates > Lorisidae > Perodicticus > Perodicticus potto. The sequence goes on from CAUYRH010129179.1 coordinate 15,689, forward strand.
TGTCCCTGGCCTTGCTCCTTTCTCTCTCATCAATGCCCACTGTCCCCAAAGCAGTTTGGAGAAGGCCCCCAGCTGTTGCTGCCATTATATGAGTGGCAGCGCACTTGCCAAGGGCCTAGGGGTGCTCCCAAGGCTCTCAGCCCTGAGTGGCAAACGGGGCGCTATTTCCTTGCGGAACCAGTAGGAACATTCTCCTCTCCAACTCAGCTTTTCCACCTGGGCCCCAAATCTCCCCACATCTTTTATTCCTGCTTAGTGGCCCTCACCTCCCTTCCCCGGCCCATACTGGTATTCGAATTCAGTCCAGTGAGCCACACAGGAAACCTCCTCCTTCACTTGCTCTCTCCCTCCCCAAGCCACCAATTCTTTTCTCCATGTTGTTATAGGAAAAAAAAAAAAAAAAAACAGCAAACCTCTTTGTCTACGAATGTGTGCACATATACCTAAGCCGAGGGCTCACTAGGCTTTTAAAAGCTCCCTGAGTCGGAGGCCATTGCCAGGGAAGCCTGTGCCAAGCGGGGAAGGTCTCACAATGGCAAGGGGTGAGTGTGCATCAAGGTCAAAGGCCAAAGAAAGGATACTGACAGCCACAGCACCGGCAGGATGAAGACACAGAACCACACCTGAGCAGGGCGTGGCAGTTAGAATTGGACAGAGGTGGCAATAAAGGGAAGTGGTGAAACGCAAGGGTGGGCAGGTGGGCAAAGCTGACCCTTGGAAAGCAAGTGGCTGGGAGCAGGCGTGTTGTGGTGATCTAGGGCGTCCTCGGGGGAGTTGGAGCAGGGTTGTGGCAGCAAGTGTGAATACTGAACCAGGGAAGAGTGTGCAGATGTGCAGCCCACGAGGAAAGGGCCACAGACCAGACGGAAGCGTGAGGCGCTCTGGGGTGATTCGGGGCACTGTCTTCCTGTGACGTTCCCCTTCACTGGAGTTCCCTTTGACTCTGAGCTATATTCTAAAGGCAACTTTTATTCCAAAATGAGTTCCGACTGCTTCTGCGCCCTCCGTCCTACCCTCTGTCCCGTAACGTATTTTCTCTCACTATGTACCATCCATTGCCTTAGGACGTCTCTCCAAGGTCTGCCTCAGAGCCCCCAGCTCCATGCTCCCCGTTCTCTGCCACAGCCTCTCCGCTGTGTGCCACCGGCTCGTCTGCTAGGACTTGCTCAGCCGGCCTTCTGTTGTCCTTGGTCCCGCCCTCTGTGGGATCATGACGTAGAGACCCCGCACCCTTCACCAGAACATTCCTGTGCCCAGTGCGGCGTGCCAGGCCTCTTTGCCTCTGCCATTCCATCATCATCTTCCCCACTAACCTGGAAGATGGACGTGAAAGAAACTATTTTACTGTAAACTCCACAATTCACGGATAATTAGCCAAGAGCATAAGCCATTCTGCCCAGCAGAAGCCAATACCCGGCGCCTTAGATGTAAGCTCTTTTTGTAACAGAACTGTGCAAAAGGTTCTTCATGTTTATCACTAAAAGGGCACGTCCGGTCCTAAGTGGTAATCCAGCCTCTCCTAGTAGCGTGGAGCCCAGGGAATTTCATGGTTCAGGGTCAGGCCTCTGAAAGGTTGCAGTGTCCCATGCTTCAACCTAGAAACTGGTACCAGGTAACAGTTCAAAATTTGCTTTGAATCTGGAGTCAGGGCTGAGCCCTAACTAAGATGGAAGGCAGATGCAATAACAGACAAATGAAAAAAAAAGAAAAAAGAACAGACAAATGGCTCCAAGAAGCACCTGCTTCCCTCTGAGCACCACACAGGGGCATGGAGGGGAAAATGAAGAATGATCCCAGCAGACCCCAGATCCCAGGTCTGAATGGAGGGCCGAGAGCCCTTGGACATGAGGTGGGCATCTCAGTTCTGATGCGTCTCTGGGGACACTCATGCCATCCAGAGCCGTCTGCTGCAGGAGACTCCTGGAGTATGTCCCAACAGTCCCTCCTGGATCCCAGTGGGAACCAGGCGCAGGAGAGCCTTTCTCCCTGAAGGGTGGCTTTTCTCCTGCTGGGGTAGAGAATGGCCTGGGAGGGAGGGCGGCCGTTGGTGGGTGGGGCAGGTTGTATTCTTGCAGGTGTATGGAGGGCATTTGTTCTGGAGGAGATAGTCAAGTCAGGAATGTGAATTATGCAACGCAGGTTGGCAAATCTCAGATGGAAAGGTGCTGCTCATCGGACACTGCATTTTCAAGTAGAGGTGATGTGTGGAGCCTCCAAACCAACATGCCGCAGCGTGGGTGCCTCAAGAAACAGAAAATCATTTGCTCACAGTTGTGGAAGCTGGAGGTCCCAGGGTAGGGTGCCAGCAGGACTGGTTTCCTGAGGCCTCTCTCCTGGGCTTGCCAGTGACAGCTTCTCCCTGCCCCAAATGTGTCTTTATTTCCTCCTATAAGTCCACCAGTCATACGGGGTAAGGGTCCACATTAGCAGCCTCATTTCAACTTGCTCACCTCTCTAAAGGTCCCGTCTCCCAATAGCCTCATTTCAAGGTGCTGGGGGCGGGGGCCTCAGCACAGGAATTTGGGGGAGACTAAGGTCAGCACATGACTGGTGCCTAAGAGAATCTTTACATGCTAGTAATTATCATAGCTAATGTGGATTCCGTATTGCCATGTGCCAGACACTGTTCTAAGCATTTTTCACGTATTATTCCTTCTATTCATCATAATTGTGGGTTATATAATTATAGATTATATTATAGATCAATTATAGATTACTACTGTTAAATTAATTTTAGCCTAAAGTTGCCTCCTTACCTATGTGAAAGGTCAGCCTGAGGGTTCTCCGTACCTGGTGAACTGTAACCAGACTGTAGCCCACTCTGTACCAATCAGACTTTCAGCCAATAACAGGCAGCCAACTGCTCAAACCATGTTCACAAAAGGAAATGTTGTCACCAATCGGGCTGTTTCTGTGCCTCGTTTCCATTTTCTAGATGTCACTTTCCTTTTCCTTTCCATAAAGTCATCCAACCATTTGGCAACCCCAGGTCACTGGGCACAGATGCTGGTTCTGGGACCTGCCCGGTTGGCACAAACTGTTCTTTGCGGAATCAAACTGTTGAATTTCATTTGTTTAGTTTATCTTTGAAAACTACCACCTCGTCTGAAAAGCTGTACACTTAACTTGGGGCAATTACATGACTAAAGTGAACACTACACCCCGGTCCCTGACCGTGGGTCCCTGTGATTTAATGCGACTTGGAATGACAGGAGATCTTATCACCATGCTTTGACTGGTAGAAGATCTCGGGGAAGGACAAGCCTCCCTTTCTTAATCCATGAGCTTCAACGTCAGACCTGAGTCAGGTGACGGAACAGATGAGGGGGACACAGCTGGCCCTCCCAGATGGCCCTCCACATACCCGGGACTCCCCCTCCTCCCTCAGCAGACCGGATCATCAAAACCATGACCTGTAAGACTGTCCAGCACACCAGGAGACCCCTGCATCAGCTCCTCTTAGGGCCTCCTGTCAACTCTGTCAAAAAGCTCTACCTATTCACATTTGCCAGCATGGAAACAGAAACTGACCCAGCCATAGCCCTTTCTTTCTGTTATCTTGAGCCTGACATTTAACCTTTCTGGTGGGTCTCGCTGGCTTCACCTGTAATGTAAAGGCTGGATCTCGTTTCCCTCCTTCGCTGGACTCGGCCACGCGGTTACCATAGTTAAGATGCATTTCTGCTGGCACCTGAGAGCGCCTAGTGCTCGCTCCCCACGCAGTATTCCACATAAGTAGCTGCTTTCTTGGCCTCCACCTCCCCACCCTCCTTTTCAGAGATTCCAATCTCTAAACCCATCAAATGAACCCACTTCTAGGGTCTCCCACCTCCTCTCCCCTGCCCCGACTCCTTCCCCATGCAAGTAAGCCATGAGGGCCCATCAAGTTTGCATGAGGGCACCCCTGCCCCCTGGATTGTGGTCGGTCAGCTGGGGGCACAGTTGGGATTTCCAGGCAGCCCTGGTGCTGCCCTACCAGCTCAAAGCGAGAGTGCCACTTGCTTGGGTGAGGAGTGACACTGGGCTCTCTGTGTCTTCTCTGGCCCTGCAGGAGGCTTTGTCGGTGGTAAGCGACGACCAGTCCCTCTTCGACTCGGCGTACGGAGCGGCCGCCCACCTCCCCAAGGCCGACATGACTGCCTCGGGGAGTCCTGACTATGGGCAGACCCACAAAATCAACCCGCTCCCGCCGCAGCAGGAGTGGATCAACCAGCCGGTGAGGGTGAATGTCAAGCGCGAGTATGACCACATGAACGGGTCCAGGTGAGCCCAGGGCTGGTGGGGCTGGGCTCCGGGAGGCCGGTCGGAGGAGCGGTGCCAGGGGGTCCCTGGTGCCGAGGGTGTCCGGAGCAGCTGGCCCCCTGGCCCAGATCGGAATGTCTTAGTCAGTCCCTAGACAGTTGAGGCAAGACAAGGCCAGGGAACTGACAGCTGGGGTAGGGCAGGCCAGAAAGCCCACCTGCCTCTCTGGGGCCCCTGTAAACTCCAGAGGTGACAGGTCCCAAGACCCCATGCAGACACATGTGGAACATATTGGGGGTTTATGTGGGGCCCTGGCCCTGGTACAGCCCCTCTTGGGGATAACTCAGCAGTAAGATGTTATTCCCTGTCCTGTGGGAGACACTCAATCTCTCCGCGTGGGTCTCAGCAGAGCCATGATAGCCAAACCATTCTTTAGTGAAAGTGGAGAAGTGGTGGGAAAGACGGAGACTTCTGAGGGCTCCTTGCATGGGCAGAAAGCAAGCACCAAGAGAGCCAGCATGAACCAGGTGGGGTCCAAGGCGGGTCAGGTCTTTGCTTATAGAAATGGGGACCCAAGAACCCAGGGAGAGGAAGTCACAGGGTGAAGGAAGAGCAGGGCTTGGTGGACAGGGGGCCTGGGCTTCTGGTCCAGCCTCCTTCCCTCTCTGTGGGGGAGTCCTCTAAATCCCCCAGAGCACCAGCTTTCTCCTCCCTCACCCAAGGCCGAGTAGTCCCCTCTTCAAAGGCCGTCACTGTGGTGTCACCAACCCTGCAAGGAAAAGAACCCAGGAGAGTGCATGATGGTGACAGTCGTCATTACTAGCAAAGGTCTAAAAGAGAGCAAATAACAGTCTCATTCTCCAAGTGTCAGGGAATCCACAGGCTCTAGGCACAAGGAGACAGAAGCAAAAAGTGAGCAAAGGCCCCAGAAGGCAGGCTGAGAGTGAGTGCCATTTGTTCCACAGGCAGAGGACCAGGTTAAGCACAGGTGTGACAGTTAACACCGCTACAGCTGTGATGCAAGACTAGAAGGCAAAAGTCATGCTCAGAGGACAGGACGGTTGGAAAGACAAACTAAAAGTTAGTAAAATGTCCCAGATAAGAAATACTGATGTTCTGAACGAAGGTGACAGGGTGACAGTAATGAATATGGAGATTTACAAGGATGGATTCAAGAAGGTCATATTAAAGAGCTGATTAATGGGGCTCAGGGGAATAAAGTTTGCTCAGGTGAGAGGAAAGAATCAGGGTGTGTGAAGCCCGAACTTTTGAAGGATGGTGCCATCAGCAGGCCAGGAAGGTGGGAGAGGGGTACCTGGAGGGCAGTCAGTGTTCCCCTCCAGGTTCATTGTGAACAATCAGTAGAACATCCAGAGAACGTGGTCTCCCTGGCCTTGGAGACAGAAACTCAGATAATATTTTAGGGCTGGAATTTAGGATTGGACATAATCTCTAAGGAGTCCTAAGTGCAAAGTGAGTGAGGACACCATGGGAACCTGCCCAGATGGAGGAGAGAGCGGGGAGGGAGGACGTGGCTGGCAGGGGAGGCCTAGAGCAGCCGTGGTCTCAGACCTGCCTGTGGGAACTCCCAGTCCCACCGCATCTCCATCCTGCTAACCAAAACCAGCCACTGGGATCTCAGCCACCTTCCCCGATTCTAGGAATTCAGGAAGGCTCAGAGGTTCTGAGCCAGCAGCCCCTCAAAGGAGCTTCTCTCCAGAGACAAGGCTGATGATGCCATAGTTCCTAACAATCACAGGGCGTGAATTGCTGAACATTTTTTCACATTACAATTTGCTCCCCACCCCTGTCCTTTGATTTAGATATTGGAACTCCATTTTTCCACAGGAGGGCAAACGCGTTTATGGGGTGAGGGCCTTTGCTAAAGCTCAGAGGCGGCGAGGCGTGCACCTGGACACACGTTTCCTGCCCCAGGACTGTGTCCCTCTGGGAGGCAGCTTTCCCAGGCCCCCTCAGCATGGGCAGTGCTTTTACCTGGAGGTCTCATTTCTGCCAACACCCACTGGGTGAAGAGGCCTATTCGGCAATGCCTCCCACACTGGCCCGGCCTCCAGGAGCTCTTGATGCTTGTTGAAAATGCAAATTCACCCCTTGGATATTCTTTGATCTGTTGTAGCCTGAATCCTCCCCCACCGCAACCTCCACGCCCGGCCCCCACCCTGGGCCAGCAGTTTCTCTCCTAGGCATCCTCCTCTCCCTGCTTCCTCTCGTCTTCCTAAAGTTTGTTCTCCAAACAGCAAAGGTTCATCCTTCAAATATTTCATTATATTACTCAAAATCCTTTAATGGCTTAGCACAAAATTCAAAGTCCCTAGCGCCAGCCCTCCAACTTGCTCTCTAAACCCTCTCATCCCACATCCACCTTCCACACCAGCCTCCTGAGACTCCAGCTGCTCCAGGGTCCCACCTCAGAGTCCCTTCCCTGGGTCCTTCCTTCTGGAACATTCTACTCCATCTGGTCATCTGACTCTGAGCATTGCCTTAACTGCACCTGCTGGCTCCTGGCCCTGCCTGTCATCCTTGGAGTTCTTGTCCCCTCCCGCATGGAAATGTGGGCAGGCCTTTTGTTTACTGAGCCACGCTGGCCACATGGTAGGTGCTCATTCCATAGTTGTTAAATGAATAACTGAAAGAAGGCACCGCTAAGCACACTTGTCAGTGAAGCTGCTTATTTGAAGTCACACAGGTGATCAGTGAATAACCGGGACAGCGACCCAGGCCTGTCAGCTTAGGCCTCTCTTGTGGAGCAGGTGCTCAGTGAGGCCGCTCACACTCACTCCCCAGCTTCTGGAGAAGCCCCAAACTCTAGGATACTAATCTCAGGCAGAAGGTACCCGAGGAAAATCAGTTTTCAGAACCCACTTGCCAGCTCATACTGGCTGTGGTCGCACCAGAAGGCGGCTGTGGGACGCTGCGTGAGCACGTCAGTCAGTGAAAGGCAGGGTGGTAACTGGACTTCAGTCGCACCCAGCAGCAGCCCGTCTGCGTTGATTTCCCTGTCCTGACCAGAGCATCAGCAGGAGACACAGCAGGTTCAGAAAGACTGACGTACGCAGGCGCCGTGGCTCACGCCTATAATCCTAGCACACTGGGAGGCTGGAGACCAGGCTGAGCAAGAGTGGAGACCAGGCTGAGCAAGAGTGACATCCCCCATCTCTACTAAAAAAATGAAAAACTTAGGCAACAAGATCACTTGAGGGCGGGCGCCTGTGACTCAGCGAGTAGGGTGACAGCCCCATATACCAAGAGTGGCGGGTTCAAACCCGGCTCCGGCCAAACTGCAAAAACAAAAAAATAGCTAAGTGGCGGGCATCTGTAGTCCCAGCTACTCGGGAGGCTGAAGCAAGAGAATCACCTAAGCCCAGGAGTTGGAGGTTGCTGTGAGCTGTGTGATGCCACGGCACTCTACCGAGGGCGATAAAGTGAGACTCTGTCTCTACAAAAAAAAAAAAAAAGAAGAAGAAGGTCACTTGAGCCCAAGAGTTTGAGGTTGCTGTGAGCTATGATGCCATGGCACTCTACTGACAGTTTGAGACTGTCTCAAAAAAAAAAAAAAAAGACTGATGTCTTCTCACCCACCCTGGGGAAAGATGATCCAGGGAACTCTCAGAACTAAGCAGGGTGGGCCCAGCCATCACCAGCACCTCATAAATATTGCCTAAGTGCTTACATGCAAGCTGGACCAGTTCGCTAGCAGGGAACAAAGAGTTTTAGAAAAACGTCTCTGCTTGGGGCAGCGCCTGTGGTTCAGTGGGTAGGGCACCAGCCACATACAGAGGCTGGCAGGTTTGAACCCCGCCCGGGCCAGCTAAACCACAATGACAACTGCAACAAAAAATTAGCCGGGCCTTGTGGCAGGCACCTATAGTCCCAGCTACTAGGGAGGCTAAGGCAAGAGAATCGCTTAAGCCCAAGAATTTGAGGTTGCTGTGAGCTGTAACACCAGGGCACTCTACCCAGGGTGACAGCCTGAGACTCTGTCTCAAAAAACAAACAACAACAACAAAAAAAGATGTCTTTGTTTAAGGTGGAACCATGTAAGATCCCATTATTTATGCAAAAATAATGTGATTATATAGACGCCAGGCCATTTGAGTGTCTCAGTCTGAATGCTATGCTTCTTGAACCTTCTGAGTGTTATTACTGATGGCACTTTATTACTTGTATATGATTTAATCATTCGCAAAGGGATAACTCATCATAACAAAAGGTAGGTGAGGTCGCTGCCTAACTTTAGACAAGAAAAACAAGACAGCGTATCCAGTTTGGGATGCCGGTCTGTGCTATTCAGTGCAGTAGCCACTAGCCACAGTGGCCGCTGAGGACTTGAAAGGTAGTCAGACCAAAGTTGAGGTGTGCTCAAGGTAAAAGAATACCGGATTTGGAAGACTTAATGTGGTGAAAAAATGTAAAATATCTCGCTGACTGTGCTGAAATTGATACTCGTTGGGCTATATAGTAATAAGTTAATATAGTAATGCATTTTTGTAATATAGTAATTTGTATTATAGTAATAATTTGAGTTACTATAGTAATTTAATATAATATAAAATAATTTGAGTTAATATAGTTAATTTTTAATATAGTAATAATTTGAGTTAATACAGTAATATATTTTAATATATTATTAAAATCCATTTCATCCAGTGTTTTAAATTTAAAAAGTGCAGTTATTCAACATTTGTTTATATATTTATTATTTTGTTCATTTATTTTTTTGAGACAAAGTCTCAGTCCGTGACCCTGGGTAGAGTGCCATGGCGTTACAGCTCACTGCAACCTCAAACTCCTGGGCTGTTGCCTCAACCTCCCAAGTAGCTGGGACTACAGGTGCCCACCACACCTGGCTAGTTTTTCTATATTTAGTAGGGATAGGATCTCGCTCTTGCTCAGGCTGGTCTCAAACTCCTGAGCTCAGGCAATCCTTCCTTCTGCCTCGGCCTCCCAGAGTGCTAGGATTACAGGCTTGAGCCACCACACCCAGCCGGCAAATTTGAAATTATTTATGTGGCCGACATGCACGGTTCACATACTACTGCTTTTGGACAGTGCTGGACCAGAATGTTTTGCAATTCACAGGGCATTCCTTCTGAGTTCTTTGATAACATGGTTTCTGGATTACTTCTTCACACTCACTGGAGACCCCAGAGATATTTGTGTCTCTGCTGGGAAGGAGGTATTTGGTGCCTCCGAAGCGGCAATGCTTTTCTTCCCAGCAGCAAGCCACCTGGCCCCAGGGCAAAGGGTCAAACCCAGAGAGTGTGGTCTGGGGAGCTCAGAGAAGTCTGTGTGCCCATGTTTGGGGAGGTTTGCGCGGTCTTTCTTCATGTCTCCCGTCGCGGTTGACTCTGTTAGGCTGGCTTGCCTTGAAACAGCGTGCCCCATAGGTTCCATCTTGGATGTCGACTCCAGCTACTTGATCCAAGCTGTGGTCTGCAAATAACTCTCAGCTGCATCCTGTCTCAGCCACAGGGATTGGGGAAAACATCCCGTGAAGGGAAGAATATCAGCTTATGAGCGGAAACAGGGCTTGCCTTGTGTGCCTGGTGTTGAGGACCTGCATCCCACGCGATGCTGTCCCAATGCTCCCTGGACTGGCCCACAGGATCCAGAGGCACTGGTTACCCAGAGACTCACCTTCCTCACATAGAAAGAGCAGCCTCACAGCCCTGTCTCTTGTGACTTCCTAACGCAAATCACCTTCCTAAATTCCCATGTTCTGACCCCTTGTAGGGTCAGACCTGCCCCTACATGACCTGGACATTCTCAGGATTTGGCAAAAGCCCTCGGCATCTACTATGCAGAGACAAAAACAGCTGCTGGGTAAGGGGCGAGGTGTTTTTTTTGTTTGTTTGTTTTTGCAGTTTTTTGGCCGGGGTTGGGTTTGAACCCGCCACCTCCGGCATATGGGGCTGGTGCCCTACTCCTTTGAGCCACAGGCGCCACCCAGGGGCAAGGTTTTTTTAATGGGGATTTTTTTTTTCTTTTAAATTATTCCTTCTCGTTTTCAAATGCAAAAGTCACATGTCTGCGTGAATCCTACAGAAATCCTAAAGGTGACACAGACTGCTTGCCTTTTGTACAATGTGTGTGTTATGTGGAAGGCACGCCGGACAGGTCCCGATGTGACTAACCGTGTGGACGTGGTGCACCTGAGTGTACGCCTGGGTGGCTGCCATGTGAATCTGACCATGGAGCCAGAGTTCAGTCACCAAGTTGAATAAGAAAGTGCAGAAGACGTTCGCAGAGTCTGAAGGCGTGATCTTCAGGAGAAGGCTTGGAAATCTCCTTTCATCCAAACACCTAAGATTTTGCACCTTGTTTTTTGCACCTTGCAAATTGCCCAAGAGATTGCAAGGCACTTTTGGAAGTTGCTTTTTTTTAAGCAATGCTTAGTGAACACACAGAAACAGAACCCAAAGAGCAAAGAGTCTGTGTACAGTGGTGACAGTGAAGGACGCGGGTCCTGGGGCCTTGGCAGCTTTGCTGTGGCCTCCTGGCGGTGGCTTTCGGCTGTCCGTCCCAGAGCTGTGCTGAGGGACACCTTCAGAGTGCCACCTCCGCCCTGCTCCACTGTGCAGCCACAGGCCCTCCTGTCACCTGCCCCTGCCCCAGTCCCAGTGCTATCAGCTGCCTGTGGGCCCCATGCTGGCTGTAAGTCCAAGTCTCAATACAAATCAGCAGCAGTGCAGGAAAACTGAAAGACAAAACCTCGTCCGATCCACGCTCCCCCCTCCCTCCTTCCTTGCCTCTTCTTTCATCCAGCCCTCTTCACAGGCGCCAGCTGCCTCATTAAAGAGCAGCCTTTATGCTGCTTCACCTGTACCCACCCTCAGCAGTAGCTGCGAGCCCCATGGCCAAGGCTCAGTGCCCTAGAGCTGGGAGGATGGAGGGAAGTCTGGCAAGCGAGGGGTGGCTTTCCTTCTTTCTCTCCCTGAGTCGCAGAAGGAAGGCCAGCAGGCAAGGACGGGTCCAGGGTGGAGGCCAACACGTCATCCTAGGACACCCCTCTGCAAACCCTAGTGCAAAGGCCTGCAACTGAGGACAGAGGGGCACGCCCAGCCAGGTGGGCAGCTGGACAGACCACCTGCCCAGCTGGAGAGCAGGTGTGTACAAGGCTAGGGGAGGGATAGCAGAGGGAAGCAGAGCTTGATCAACTGCTGGGGGCAGCGATGAGGAGGCTGCAGGCCGGACAGTGCCCACCGTTCTCTGCGTGTCCCTCGGCCCCAACCTGCCTGAGACACTTTCGGCTCCTCTCTGTACCAGCTCATGCATCAGGCAGCTTTTGTGAAATGTTCCATCTTTTCAAATTTATGTTTCTCTACTCCTAGCACCAGGGACCGGCCCTGCCACCTGTCTGTGGTACAAACCATACAGGGTCACTTAATTTCAGTGCCTGCTAAGGTGCTGACCTCCCCGCATGGCAAGAGGTCAGTTTTAAATTCAGAAATCCCCCAGAGCCCCAGCTGATGGGGAAAAGAATTTTTCAAAAATGTCCCCCGTGTTTGTAAAGGGGAGAGGCCTGTGGAGCGTGCGCCTCCTCCCTGCCCTCCCCTGCCCACCGACATCACCCTTTCTGAGAGACCTCTGGCCCCTGCCCACGCCTTCTGGCACTGGACGTCCTCCAGCTGCCGCCCAGCCAGTGCAAACCTTGCTGTCTTGGGTGCAGGCCAGGCTAATCCTTCAGACTTCTGCGATGCTCCGGCTGCTTCACAACTGACAAGTGTGCTGGGAAGGGCCGCCAGTCTGCGGTGGGCGCGTCTGTGTGTGTTGAAGCACGTGTGTACGCGTGCTCCGCGTGTTGGAGTGTGTGTGCACGGGTGCAGGCACAGTCAGCGCAGGGTGGGTGTGAGGACCTGGTGCTCCGGCCAGAGCCCAGCCCAGACGCCAGCTCCGGGGCTGACTGGGGCCTTCATCACAGGCCAAGTCCCTCACAGCAGAAGCCAAAGGGCTGAGCGCTGGTGAAAAGCCCCGATGTGCTACCGCCTCCCCTCCGCCTGCCATGGGGACATTTAAACCTTCAACAATCTGGGACTCTGACGGCTGGTTCTTGGGTCTCTGCCTGGAAAAACAGTAGGCGAATAGTAAAACCTTAAATTCTAACATGTGTAAGTTATACATCTTATTTTCATTTCAGCCCATGTTCCCCTCTGTAAGACATCAGGAAAAAATTACCGTCTGACTTCTAATATCTCTGTGGAGCATTTATCTCCCAGCTATGATAAGTGATCTTCAATATTTTTTTTCCTTTCAGAATAAGAAACAAATTCATTTAATATTCTTTATTGAATGGGCTGCCTGAGTCTCAGGAAGCCCAGGCTGCTGTCCCTTCTCCTGGGTTAGTGACACACCCCTGCTTTGGGGATGGGCGGGGCCCTCTCTGGCAGAGCCCCTGCCCCTCGGGGCCTTGCGTGGTCTGGTCCTGCCCACAGCAGGGGATGGAGGGCAGCAGTCAGGCCCTCGGAACATCCGGAGAGGCTATGTGGCCGGAGTTGGAAGGCTGTGATCTGAACCTTATCTGAACTCCTGGGCCTTAAGGCCTGGTTTGGAGCTCTGGAGAGAACTGGCTGTCTCCCCGGCTGCCAGACGATGCTTCCTGCTCGGCATAACCACAGCTGCGGCCTCTCCTTGGCCTTCCCAGCGTCTCCCTTTGGTCCTGGCTGCTGCCAGAGTGGCTGAGCAGTAGCTGGGCAGGGTGGAACAAAAGGCACCTCCCCTGAGCACGCTGTTGCTGCACCACTGGGTGGGGGGTATGTGCACTGTGATGCCAGCCTGCTCCTAGGCACCCAGTGGCCGCAGGCAGGGTGACTGTCAGCCCAGCTCTCTGATGGCTGCTCACTCACCAATGCAGCAAAATCCCAGATGCCACTGGGCTGTGTACAGGGCTAAGTTGGTGGTTTGCTTTCTCCCCATGCATTTCCATATCTCCCCGCCCCCATAAGCTTTCTGGCCAGGGCTGCAGACTGCCATGGGAGCCACAGCCTCGCCACCGGAATAAAGTTCCCGGATTCTATTCCTCCTTCATGCACCACCCAGCTCCTTTGCATGCGAGCTTTGACAGTGAAACTTAGCTCTGAAGAGCTGAGTCCTGCTTCCACCTGTACTGGCCGTGTGACCCTAGCCCAGGCAGCCCATCTCTCTGTTTCCTTATCCAAAAAAAGATGTAACCCTTGCCATGCCTATCCTGGAAGGTCCCTGGGAAATGTAACAGTGCTGAGAAATGCATTCAAATGATATATAAGCAGTAGAAATAACTCCCTGGGGAAGCGTCTGCTCCTCACCCCCCATGAGGCACTCGGTAGGATGCTGGATTAAACAAAGTGATCACCCCTCACAAGGAACCCGTAAGCCAGCGGGGGAGAGGACTTACCAAGCCAAGGCTCACAGAGGGTGTCAAGCCCTGTAACCAATGCGGACAAAAGTGCTGGGGGACAATAGGGAAGGTGTGTCCAGGAGCAAGGAGCAAGTTGCCTGGGCAATGAGGCTACACCTGTAAGCTGCAGTCGGCCTGAGAGGGCAGCAGGGCCATGTGAAGAAGTGCAGCTCTGGTCTGAGGGTGCCGTGGAGCAGCCGGACATTTCTACATAGCATAATTACAGGATGGGGCTGGGAGTTGAGAGAACGCTGGTGCAGTGTGGAGGAGAGAAAAAGAGCGGCAGCATCCCCACTGTCATCATCATGATGCTGAGGGGGCTGAGAGACGGCTCTGGGTCCTCCTCGGGGTGAGTGGCCGGACCTCGGGCTGGGCTGAGCTGCCGTGTCCGTAACTTCCTCCGGTGTGTCCTTCTATTCCAGGGAGTCTCCAGTGGACTGCAGCGTGGGCAAGTGCAGCAAGCTCATCGGCGGGGGTGAGGCCACCCCCCTGAACTACAACAGCTACATGGACGAGAAGAATGGCCCCCCTCCCCCCAACATGACCACCAACGAGCGGAGGGTCATCGTCCCCGCAGGTACTTTGGGAACCAGGCTCCCGCCGGTATGAACATCCCCGCTCTCTGGGGGCCCACAGTGGCAGGGTAGGCCTGCCGCAGGGCCCATCTCAGCCCTCTCCTGGCACCCTCCCAGAAATGCAAATCAGAAAAGCTGCATCTGGACTTCCTCCCCTGCTGCCCCCCAAGACAGTATCCCAACTGTCATCAGGACCCTACCACGCAATTTCTGGAATCCCCCGCCCCTTCAAACAGACCACCCCACGGGTGGCCTGGTACCCGAGGACAGAGCCCACACTGAGGGCAGAGGCAAGGCTGCTCCGATCCAAATGGAGCCTCGAGCTTCCAGACACGGCGTCCTGGCCGGAGAGGGGGAGGCCAGCGGCAGGGTCTGCCTCTCCCTTCAGGCGTGGACTTCCTGGCATCTGCTAGGTTCCACCTTTCCAAAACCAGAGCCAGCTCTTTCAGTTTTAAAATAGAAATAACTATATTTAACAAATGGAGCGCCTTGACATGTGTGCACAAGTTATGTCATTAGGTAAAAATAGCTTCTTTTTCCTAGGTATTGGTGCTGTAGGTTACAGAAAACAAAATCATTGTTCAATCCCCCGGTCCACTGGCCAGCCAGACTTTGCCCCGGCACCAGTAAGCTCAGCCTCCTGGATCAGAAGCGAGTTTGAGAAGTGCCCCGTGTAGAACTGGGGCCAGGTGGAAGCAACAAAGGGAATTACAGGGCAGGCAGTGAAACCGACCTTCCCGAAGTAACTTTACCAAAGAGGCAAATCTCCTATTTGTAAAAGTGTGAATGCAGTCATGTCTGGAGGTGAGGGGTTAGACGTTTTTTGGAGAGAGTCCAGAGGAATCTGTGTGTTGGTATATGGCAGGATTTGGTACCGACCCCCTGTGCAGGCCTCTGTGTGTGTTCCGTGGGGGGCAGTGGGGGCAGCGTCTCATCCTGCCCGGGGTTCAGCCACCCCCACCTATTCCCGCCAGCTTCAAGAAGATATGAGAAAGCGTGAGACAGGAGAGAGGCGGGGTTGATAGGAATTTCTCTGCACCCTATAGGACTCAAAACCAACTCATAAAGCAATTCTAAGATTCTTCTTCTACGAGCATAGGCCTATAATCCACAGAAAGGAAGAGGGAGAGGAGCTCGATTCACCAAGCGCTTTCCAGGTGCCCAGCACCATGTAAACTGCTCTGTCTCCAAGTTACAGCATTTCATGTTTGACCTCCCCTCTCCCTCAGGAGACCAGCTAGCTGTCTTCAGCCTGGTGGGCAGAGGGCTTCTCCCTCCCTAAAAGAAGGCAGCCCATGAAACCATGTTAGAACTGACAGAGTAGAACCTCTTTACACTCCCCCAGGCAACGCCGGGCAGCCCTGAGTCTTCACTCAGATGGCATCAAACTCCCAGCTTGGGGATCCAGTTAGGGGATCAGAGAATGTCTCTGTTGGCACCATCTCATTTAACTCGTCATTTTCAGGAGGGGATTTGGAAATAAGTCAGAAGGGTCCAGATCGCTGAGTTGACCCTGCAACCTTCAACCAGTGTTTGAAACGCTTTCAAAAGGAATAATAGCAAAACAGCCTTCAGTGGGCCAAGTTCACTACCACACTAGTAATGAAAACAGCATAAATTATTACCAAACAATTTTCAAAGCACTCTGTGGAGTGAATGCATGAGCTATGCATTATTTTACCTCTGGCTTATCTTTTAGATCCTCAGACATTGTGGCTTCTTCCAGGTCAGCCTTCTGGACAAGAGAGAAAGTCTCATTTGGGCAAGTCCACAAATCAGGGCCATGAAATATTAGTGAAATAACCGACTGAATTTATGATGGGATTTTAAGACAAGGATAAACATGGGCCCTAGTTAATCACCAGCTCTGTACGCAGATGGGGAGAAACTAAGGCGGAATCATCGAGGAAACACAAGAGTCAGCATGATCCAGAGGGGAAGATTTATAATTCATTGTGCTGGAGAGAGAGGGAAATGATATTGTTGTAGGGCCTAAAACAGGGGAGGAAATATTAAATTTAAAAAAAAGTATGGTGTTAAATTGAATTTGAGGCCTTGGATACTAACAGTGAGGAATTACAAGCAAAGGATGGAATAATATGTACATAATCCAACTCCCCCCGCCCCCGGACATGTTTCTTTAGAATTCGGAAAAGGTTCAAAATTATTTCCATTTGCCAATGATCCATGCCTAATTGTTTCTGAAGAGTATGGTGAAGGGAGGCATTTATCTGAGACAAATACGTATTTGTACAGTGATGCCTTAGAGGCGCTCCGCTTTGGGCATTAAAACAGAGCAGCTCACAGGTGGGGCGAGGCAGGTGAGAAGAGGAGCAGGAACTCCTGGGGGGGAACCACCGCTTTACCTGAGAAGTCCTATGAAGACTCCAGTCGCAACCCCAACTCAGACGCTTACCAGCCACATAACTTTGGGTGCGTGACTTAGCTTTTCAAGACCCCACTCCCCATCTGTAAACTGAGGATATTGCACGATTGCCTTGAGGGGCAGCTGGCACCGTCTTTGCCATCACGAGGTACAGGGTCTTGGGTTGTTGGTATGACACTCAGCAGTGGTCTGTGCCCTGTGACCCCAAACTCTCCCCTTCTAATCCCTTCCTTTTGCCAGCTCCTCCAGCAGACACTCTGCTACACAGGCTGGTGCCAAATGCTTTGAGAGCAGACTCAACCCCTGCCACCCAGATTCCCGCACATAAAAACTAAGGCAAGGTGGAGAAGCCAGGCCAGTCCAGGGCAGTCAGCAGAAGATCAGTCAAAACGCAGGGAGATTTGCCTCTGGCTGCCCAGCCACAGGGTGTGAGCAGACAGCAGGGCTTTGCCTCTGCCCCAGTCTGCTCCTAATCATCCAGTCCTGGTGCCCATTATTGCCAAGAGCCTTCACAGACACTGCAGAATGAGAGGGCAAGTTGGTTGAGCAGTAGCACAAATACTCCTGCCAAATAGATGTGCTGAATAAAACAGGTCTTTTAGAGGCTGAAACAGACTCACAATGAAAAGCCAAGTGTCTCCTCCTCCAGGAAGCCTTCCCTGACTCTCTAAGCTCACACTGTTCCCTTCCACCCATGAGTCCTTGAATTAGCGCCGCAAAACCCATCCCCTAGCCACATGGTCTCCTAGCTGAATGTCTCAGGTAGGAAAGCCATATGGCTGTCCTTCTGTCACAAGCATGGTTAAGGGGCTTATTGGGGCCATTAACAACCAGTCACCAGTGAAGAAATGGGTTCCAGACTGTGCTGAGCCCTAAGATCCAAGGTTCACCTGACGGTGGACGTGCTGGGACTGGGCACTGGCAGTCCTGCCCTCAAACACACAGCGCTGGCTGAGAAGAAGTCGTGAGGTCCTCAGGTGGAGACAGCCTCAGGTTTTACGTGATGTACATTCACTCAGAGACTGGACGCTCTTCTCTCTCCAACATAATTTCTCAGCTTTGGATATTTAAATATCTTTTTAAAAAAAGTTTTGGGGGTGATTCAGTAGAAATTTCTTTTTTTTTTCCCTTACAGTTAATTTTACTATTTGTTATTTTTTTTTATAATTTGCTATTTTTTTATTATTAAATCATAGCTGTGTACCTTCGTGCAATCAAGGGGTACAATGTGCTGATTTCATATACAATCTGAAATGTTTTCATCAAACTGTTTAACATAGCCTTCGGGGCATTTTCTTAGTTATTGTATGAAGACATTTGTATTCTGTATTTAGTAAGTTTCACCTGTACCCTTCTAAGATGCACCGTAGGTGTGGACCCACCAATTACCCTTCCTCCACCCCAACCTCCCCCCTTCCCTCCCTTCCCTTGCCCCTTTCCCCATATTCTTGTGCTATAGTTGGCTTATAGCCTTCACATGAAACCTATAAATTAGCTTTATAGTAGGGCTGATTTCAACACAGCTGATCCTTAAAGGAGAAAATTCAGATTGAGACTAATACTGGGTCAGACTCACACTATTGGGTCTTCCAGCTGCACAGCTGGAATTACAGTAAAAGTTCCTGGACACATGCGGTGGCACCTCCATAGCTGGACACCTCCTTCAGTTGACCAGACTTTCATAGCGCGGAAAGGCACCCCTTGTCCTTTTCAGCACGGCAGGCCTAGGTCCATATGTTGACCCCTCCATGTGCTGACCAGTTTGTTACAGTCCCTTGGGTGGTCAACTCACAGAGGTTCTAGTCTCCCTTCCTGTAGCTTTCTGAGAGATCCATGTCCTTTCATAAAATCATTAATATGCTTAAAATATAGATATTGGTCCCTGGCTCTGTGGAATTGTGTCTATTTTCTTTTTTTTGAGACATAGTCTCACTATGTCACCCTGGGTAGAGTGCCGTGGCATCACAGCTCACAGCAACCTCTACCTCTTGGGCTTAAGTGATTCTCTTGCCTCAGCCTCCCAAGCAGCTGGGACTACAGGCTCCTGCTGCAATGCCCAGCTATTTTGGTTGTTGTTGTAACTGTCATTGTTGTTTGGCAGGCCCCGGGCTGGATTCGAACCTGCCAGCTCTGGTGTATGTGGCTGGCACCCTAGCTGCTGACCTACGAGCGCTGAGCCTTTATTTTCATTCTGATGTTGCCGTGGCTCAGGCCAAGGTTTCAGTTGCTCTCCAAATTCTTGAAAGTGCACCCTGTCGGGATGCGGGGTGAGGCAGCACTAGGGAGCCAGATGGGTGTTCTGGGGGAACCATCTGGAAGGAAGGTGATTTCCCCATGGAGAGGAACGGAGAGGGAGAGAGAGAAGGGAACGAGGGAGGGAGAGCAGGACGCTGCCCAGGACCCTGCCGGGATGCTGAGGGGCCCGGCCCACAGCCCTTGCTGACAGCACCGTGTCCCTTCTCCCCACAGACCCCACGCTGTGGACACAGGAGCACGTGCGGCAGTGGCTGGAGTGGGCCATCAAGGAATACGGCCTGATGGACATCGACACGACCTTTTTCCAGAACATGGACGGCAAAGAACTGTGTAAAATGAACAAGGAGGACTTCCTCCGCGCCACCACCCTCTACAACACTGAAGTGCTGCTGTCACACCTCAGTTACCTCAGGGAGAGTAAGTGCAGCCCAGGCCCCGGGCGGGGAGCTCTGCCGGGTTCCTGGGGCCAACCCAGGGGAAGAAGGGCCATGTCCCCATTCCTGTGGGGGAGACAGCAAGAGCAGCCCGGCTGGGCCTGTGATGTTGCCGAGGTCACCTGGGCCTCTGCTGACCCCCTGATAACCTGTCAAGGGCAGTACAGCCAGGGATGGAGAGCAATAGGGGGCCGTTCCAGAGGGGGGTTTAAGAGGCAGCTATGTCTTCCCATGAAAGCCCCTTTCCAGAAACTTCTTCAGCCTGTAATTAGAGATGGATACCCTGGCTGTTGTTTTTCCTGAGCAATGATTTAAAGTTCTTATGGGCAAGTCTGGGTTCATGGATTTTGGACTGAGAAGTTTCGAAAATTTGTGTATGAGCTTCCCTTTATCCTCGGGGTACTCTGGCACCCCTGACGCTGCCCCAGGGCTGCGGGCTGCTCACTTGTGCAGGGAGAGCAGCTCGCACTCCGGGTGCACCCCGGTTTAGTGGAGGCTCTCTCCTGGAAAGAGCCTGGGAAAGGAGAGTCTAAGAAGAAAGGGCGACGCCTGTGGCTCAAAGGAGTGGGGCGCCGGCCCCATATGCTGGAGTTGGCGGGTTCAGACCCAGCCCCGGCTGAAAACTGCAGAAACAAAAAAATAAAAAGAAGAAGAAAGCAGGCAGTTGAGCAAGGGTCTTATCTCGGAGGCCTTCCAGCGCCATGCACCCACCAGCCTGGTAGGAATCTTACTTGCTGATGCACAGAGGAGAGAAACAGTAATTTAAGACCGGCTGACAACCTCAGCTCTAACCCTTACCAAAAATCCAGAGCGGGTGCTATTTGGATGGTACCCTCAAGTATTGGAGGGCTGTTCTGTGGCCTGAAAAGATAGTACCAGGACCACAGAGTCGATGCCCCAGAAAGACAGATGTGGCCTCATGGGGGCTTTCTAGTAGCCACCTGGGCAAAGACAGACCGGTGTCTTGGGACACCGTACTTGCTGTGATGGGCACAGTTGCTGGGAGTCTTGCAGGCGTTAAGCTTTGGGAAGGTGTCAGATGGTGAGCCCCCTTCAAAACTGAGAGCCCCGAACAGCACCTCTGGGGCTAGTTTTTTGGACTGTGTTGCCCATGTTCGCTCTCCATGTTCAGTGGACCTGTGATGCGCCATCTCCGTAATTACCGTCTCATTCAGCAACCGTACAAATGTACACTGCTGGAAAAGTTTAAAAAAATTTTTTTAAATGCCTTCAGAAGTTTCCGCCAATGACTCTGGGCTCCCCAGCCACCTCAGAGCGTCTGGGAAGCAGTGGGCGAGGGCGGGTGACGCAGTAGATGTCAGCACCAGAGCCATGACCTCACGTCTGAGTCCTGGCTGCTACATGAGGTCAGCCCCAGAAACGACAGTTTCAGTATAGAGGACTAGTTTCCACCCAGTTTTGGATAATTAGCATTTTCTAACGATCCGTATTTTTCAGCCTGTAAGAGTTTACAGAAAGAAAAAACCCTAAGGATCTTTGACCAGAGTCCTGCAGTGGGGTAGGCAGGGGTGGGGGCAGGGCGGGCACGCACAGCAGAGCACAGACCCATTCTGCCTTCCCACTCCTCCCAGAATCTTCTGCATAGGAGGCCTGTGGGACCCCTGGCCCCTTTCTTGATTTGTGGGAGGAGAGCAGCTGGATGGCATGCTCAGAATGAAGAGAGGGCCCAGTGCTATGGTTCCGTGGCAGATGCCCTTGTTACTCAAGTGCACACTGACCCCACGTGGGGACAGACACTCATGCAGCGGGACCCTAGGCCCTGACAAACCCATAAATAGGCCAAGTCCCCAGTAACACTTCCTGTCACCAGAGAGCCTGAGCCACAGGTACCAAAGTGCTCAACGGGCCCAGGGAGTTGGCAGCTGGGAGCCGCTCCAGAGAGAGTGAGGCAGCGGGCGGACACGAAGAAGCTCAGATGCACAGTTTGGCATTTTAGGGGGTACAGCACAGCAAGAAAGAATATGAACTGCTTCTTCCCTTTCAAGGCTATTTGTACACAGACGATGTCCCAGACGAGGTTTCCAGAAAGGGGCTTATTCTGGAGCAAACTTCCAGAGTGGGAAGGGGGTAAGTCAAGCATGTCCATGGCAGGCCCCTGAGGATAGAGGACGGACTTCCAGAATCTGAGGGTACTCAGCTCACTGACGTATCGGGCAGCCACAGAGGACTGGTCCTGAAGAACACGAGCCGTCCTTATGATAGTGTGTGGAGTGCAAAAGCTCACTAAAAAGCGATTGGCAGAAAGACCATGTCTGCCTGCAAAAGCAAAACTAAATCCTACTAGTTGTCGGAAGCTTAGAAACACACCACAACATAGTACTACAATATCCTTCTGAGGAGGCTGGACCAAAAATGATCCACTGTCAGGGAAGAGACTTCCCAGTCAAGCCTCTCCTGAGTTGGTGTCTGGGGGTGGGGGGTGCTCCTGGCGTTGGTGGCCGCTGTGCACCTGCAGGAGACCACATGCTGGTGACTGTCCCTGCTCTCCGGACTTCTGGGAAATCCCCAGAGCTGACCAACACTTGAAATGCTTTTAAACCCTTCGAACTCTTTATTGTTTTTCCAGAGCGACTTTCAGGGGTTATTTTGTGCTCAGGAGGGGAGGCCAGTGCTTGGGATGAATTTGGGGTGACTGCATGGAGGTGATGGGAAGAGGCGCTCATTCCTTGCACCCTGTCATCTGTTCCTTTTGTCGGGGATGGGGAACTCTGACATTTCTACTTTGGCAAGAGGCGGAAGGAAAATAGTTGAGATCCTCAGCACAGATGTAGGGGAGTCCTACAGGGTAGCGGGAAATCCAGAGAGGAGAAGCAGGGACCTGACCCCATCCTCAGTCAGAGGACTCCAAATTGGTGGCACTTCTCTGAGCAAGTCTCTCTGGATCTTAATAAAAAGCCTAGAAAAAGGGGAACCTTGTCAGATAAGAAGCTCTGTCATCAAATTTACCCTTTCACAAAAGGAGCTTGACTATTTAGTCTGGCTGTCTAGGAGAAGAGCTATATTCTTAAATTTTGAATGCCAACTTTTAAGTTTAAAAATGTATTTTCCAGGGTGGAGAAGAAAAAGCAGTGCTATGAGCCACTGTATACCCCATGTGCTGGCCTGCATGCTAGGACTTAGCCCAGTGGGCCTAGAGATGCTTGTTCTTTGCACCAGGCAGAGTGGCTATGCACCAGTGGCTATGCACCAGTAACACCCCAAGCCAGGAGCCCACGGGCTTGGTCATTCTGAAGTCTCCTGGGGAGCACCTGACCTCAGGCTCGTCTCTGCCCCAGTGGCCTTTACCTTACCTAAAAGGAAGGCCCCTTGTGGGCAACTCTTTACAATCCCATTTTAAAGCCCAAACAACTGAGGCCCAGAGTACTTTGGAAACTGGTTCAAAGGTTTTATACAACTGGTGCAGAGAACCTGGTATCTACAATGCGCAGACCTCTTAAGTTCCAGCCTGTAGCCCAGGCCCCGGCCCCTGGCCATGGACACAGCAGCAAGCCAGCTCATCCTCACCACCACCACCGCTGCTGACTTTAGAGTTAGCCTCACACCCCGGGGGTTCCACATTGAGGGTTAGGCCACTGTCCCCGCAGAACTTTCTGTTTTTATTTGTACCCAGAGATAAATGTGTTCTGAAACTCTTCTGCGGCCTCCTGAAAAGAGGCTGATTAAGCCAAACCTATCACCACCCTAGCCCTGTCCTTCTGTGGACCTGACCAGCAGCCCCCCAGTATCTCTTCCATACACACCAGGCCAGGCAGGGGCTGCACTTGCAGACGGCTGCTGGGGAAATGACATGGGCCCTTCACAAGATTGGAACTAACCTCAAAGAATGTGGGGCTTCCTGTCCCCAATGGCAGTTCAGGCTCCAGGCCGCTGGGGGGAGTTTGGGGCTGTCTGGGCACCCAGAAGGTCCAGGTCAGGTCGGGGTGGTCAGAGGTAGGAGGAAGATGTCCATCTGGGTCTGACCAGGGAAAAATACTAAGAAACTGCATTTTCAAACAGTGGCTACTCAAGAGAATGAAATATATTGTGTGACAGGGAGACCACAGAAAAGGTATCTATCTTGAGTCCCATTTTTAATTTAAACTTAATAGAAAACACATTTTACATTTTGTGGTCTTTCCACCTGCAACCTCAGATGGTCGGGCAAAGGTGATGGCTCGGGGCAATTATACTGGAGAAGTATTATCCCTTCCAGGCCTGGCTTTGCCGGGTAAAAGAGAACAGGACTCCAGCAGAACAAAAGACCAGATTTCCCTGGACTCAGTGGTAAGCCAGGCTTGTCGCTGAAAGAGTACAGAACCCTGCACCCCCTCCCTGCCACTCCCTACGCTCAACCACTCAGCCAGGACTATTGACATGGCCCAGCACAGCCCAGAGAAAAGGGAGCCCCGGATTCAATAGGCTGGCTGTGAGGGGCGCTGAGGATTCTATGGTCACAGCCAGGCAGGAGACAAAAGCTTGTCACTGGCCGCCTGTCTCCCTGGGTCCAGGTGTCCCAGATGAAAAGCAGGTTAGGTGAGGGGAATGTGGCACTAAAGAAAGCAGGATTGTGGGGCACTACCCACCTGCACCCTGCTCATTCCCCCCTCCTTTCAGATCCCAAATACTGTATCCAGCGACAGATGGGCTCAAAGATGGAAAATGAATTTTCTCATATGTTTTCACTTTGGGAAGGCCATTCCAGTTCTCAGCAGCGGCCACTTCATGTTTTTAGAGAACAAAGTGACTCGAATAGAATACATACATGCACGCACTTACATACATCCGTACAACCTGCGTGCATGAGCAAATAATCAAGTGAAGAAATGCTTTAGCTACAATGAAATACAAAGAAGTGCAAAAATCATACATGCACAATTCAAGGAATTATCACACAGTGACTCCACTCACCCATGTAAGCATCACCAGGCCCAGGAGTGGGAGAGAACCCCCTCTGCCCTCCTTCCATCCCACCGCCCTTTCCTCCCCAAAGGGAAGCACCACCCTGCCTTTGAACCCCAGAGGGGAGTTTTGCCTATTTCTTTGATTTAGCCTGGAGGCTGCAGCATCTGCTGGGCTGAAAGCAGCTTTTGTGGATAGCCTGGACCTGCCTCCTGTACTCTCTGGCTGTAGGGGAATAACATGACACTGACTTTGTAGGGTTCAAACAAGGATTAAGGGAAGGACTAGAAAGAAAGTGTCCAGCACCGTGTGTGTTTGAAAAGCATGGAGCTGGTGCAGAAAAAACTGGAGCTCAGCAGCGAGTGCAGAACAAGCCCACAAAGAGCCTCCAGCTTGAAAAAGCTGTCAGAAGATGGAGCAGGACAGGCCCCAGGGAGGAGCTGAGTGCCCCCTCTGCAGCCTGGGGAGCTCAGTGAAAATCAGAAGGGAAGGGAATGTGGGTCCCTTGGCAAGGCCAGACGCCCCTTGCCAGCCCTTGCTTAGGGAAGGCAGCCTTTCCTCCTAGGAGCGAAACCTGAACCAACAACAGTCTTCAGGGCAAAATCCTTTTCCTAGGCTGCCATGAAATATGTATTTCATGCAAGCTCTGGAGAGGTCAAACGACCCTTTCTCTGGCTTTCTGGGAGTTTCCTGTGGAATTCACATGTGCTCAGAGAAGAACTTTCACCAAGGGGGAAATTTAATAAATGTGGTTTATCTGAGCCCCGTGCTCTCGGCTAAGTCTGCTGGATGGCTCAGGTGGTTTGCGCCTGGGGAGCCCACCGTTTTTCTTTATTTGCTCCAGCAGTGAGGTTACAGCCTGAGGGAGAGAATGCCAGGGACGGAGAGGCCGCATTCTTGATTTCACTCCTGGGATGTTTTTGTATCCCCTTGGAACGTTTGATTCCATTTCTTAACCTCCTTTCAGTCACGGAGGATTATTTCTTATTGCAGCAGAACCCATTCATAACTTTAACTCCAGGGCACAAGATGAATGCTCAGCACTCTCATATAAAGGGGTTTATTGTGTGTAACTTTGGTGTCTGCGAGAGAAGCGATATAAACAGCCATGGTGGTAGTTAGCATTCGTTGAACGTTGAAGAGACAGGAGCTGCTCTGAGCACTTTATTTTATTTAATCTTCACAATAACCCATTTTTCAGGTGAGGGACCCATGGTTCAAAGAGGGAGGCTGCAAAGCTAGACAGTGCTGAGAGGCTGGTCTTTTCTTAAACTCTCATTTGCATAATTACATACAGCCAGTGTCACCTAATGGTGGGGATAGATCGTCACTGTGAACAAATCTGGGTAGTACAGCCTACTACACACCCAGGCTACACACCTACACAGCATGCTACTGTACTGATACCACAGGTTGCTATAACACACTGGTAACTGTTTGTGTATCTAAATATATCCAAGCATGCAAAAAGGGGCAATAAAAACGTGGTGTAATAATCTTGTGGGACTACCGTCAGGTAAGCAGCCTGTCATTCCACAAAACATCAGCCTTGCTTTCTCATTGATACTCTTGAACATGGACCAGCCACATGTAGCTAGTTCTAGGACATTCCATTCACGGGACTGCCTCATTTGTAAAGTGGAACCACAAAGCCACACTTTGGCTTCTAGCAGTATCAGCACCACCCTCAGCCCCCTCCTTGTTTTTGCCTGAACTATCTCAGAGCTAGAAGTAACGGTCCTGTTCTAGGCAGTTGGAAGATTCTTGTAAAATGGTGCTCCCCGTCGTTCTGGTCTGGGAGCACACACATTTTCTCTGAGGCACACAACCAAACGCCCACAACTGGGCGAGGCAGCAACTCCACTTCTGCACCACTTCCATGACGGGAACAATAGGAGTGTCTGACAGCTCATGCCCAGCCCTGGCACCCAAGTCAGTCACTCAGCCACAGGGAGCAAGGGAGAGGGTTGTTTAAAAAAATCTCCTTAGTCTCAAACACATGTGCTGAGCTGTCGGCGTCTTTCACGAAAGCAGAACCTGGCCCTGTTTAAGATGGGCCTTAAGGGGCTTTGAGGGCTGTTTAAGATTTCCCCAGGAGCCTCTCAAGGAGAATCCCAAAAATGTCTGAATTTTACAGAATAAAACTTTTTTTTTTTTTTTGAGACAGTGTTTCACTCTGTTGCCTGGACTAGAATGTTGTGGCATCAGTCTAGCTCACAACAACCTGAAACTCCTGGGTTCGGGTGATTCTCCTGCCTCAGCCTCCCCAGTAGCTGGGACTACAGGTGCCCCCCACCACACTTGGCTAATTTTTCTATTTTTCGTAGAGACCGGGTTCTCACTCTTGCTCAGGCTGGTCTCAAAATCCTCAGCTCAAGCAATCCACCCGCGTTGGCCTCTGGGAGTGCCGGGATTATAGGTGTAAACCATTGCACCTGGCCAGAATAAAATTCTTGAATTCACTTTAAACAAAGGAACAAAGCTAGTTTTAGGAAAAAAGGGAGAAGTTGTCTTACATGCAGCAAAAATCTCTTCAAGATGCCTAGACAAAAGATGGTACAGGACAGATTTGTGTGGAAGTTGAATTTTAAGAGACTGTACAGAGCTCCTGGGACTACGGAACATTCAGTGCATTGCTCCCGACGTTTAGTTGTGTTTTCTCAGACACGGCAAAGGGAGGCTAAAGTTCCTATTTGGAGTACTGCCTCCCACCTGCTCCCCAGCACCCTCTCCACCAGTAAGGAGCACCCACCACCTCCCCCCAAATAAAACCACCTGCTATCAGAGCAGGAAGGAATGGTACTGGCTTCTCCTCCAGGGCTTAGCAAACTACAAGCTGCAGGCGAAATCTGGTGCATGAACAAAACGAAACAAGAGCTAAGAAGAACGTGCAACAGAGACAGCAGTTAGTTTATAAAGCCTACAGTATTTACTACCTGGCCGTATAGAAAAGGTTGGCCAACCCCTGCTCTAGTTCAGGAGAAATCAAAGTGGAGACAAGTCAGATCGCATGGCGACTTACCAGAATAGGCCAGGATTGACTTGCATTCACCAATCCTCCATCCTCACTCCCGGGTCCCCACCTACCCAGGCCCGAGGCCTGGTGGGCCCAGCGCTTAAGGCCTAGAAATATGGCGGTCGCAGGGCGGGGCAAGGCGCGGTGAGGTGGGCGGGGCGAAGCGTGGTGGGGCGGGGCGAGGCGCGGCGGGGCGGGGCAAGGCGCGGTGGGCGGGGCTTGTTCGCCCTAGTTGGTTTCTAGCTTCTTCTGCAGCTCAGGGACACCCTGACAGTCCCGCACTAGACTGGCTCCAAAGAAATGGCTTTCATTAGCTTTTTCTTTCTCTCCAGAAGCCCGCTGTCCCTCTTCCCTCCTCCCCTCCCCACTCCTTTCTTCTGCCACCTCCTACTGTTGATCTCAGGACAACGTTTGGGTGATGACATGTTTTTCGCTTTGCTCCTCAGGTTCACTGCTGGCCTATAATACAACCTCCCACACGGACCAGTCCTCACGACTGAGTGTCAAAGAAGGTGAGTCCTCTCCAGCGCCCCAGATGTGGGGTGAACACACCCCACTGTTAAGACTCTCAGGTCTTCCACCAGCTTCCTTGGTCCACTCAGTTATTTATACCGTCCACAACGAGAAGCCAACGTTTATCCCATTTGGGCCACTAGTTACCAAAAATACAACTAATGAAGCTTTAAAATTTCTTGTGATAGTATCATAAAGCTGTCACTGGAAGTTGTATGGCATGAAAGAAAACCTGTTGCTCTTAGAATGAAATGGATACTACGCAATTTCAAAGCTGAAAGTTGGGGGGTTTTCTCTGCTGAAGGTTGAAATGAAGATTCTGAGGATTCGGGCATGTCCACCTTTGAAGGTATTTTCCTTACAAATTTTAGCAATGGCAGTTGATTTTTAAAAGGGTAGTTGGAGGATTTAGTCTGTTCTGGTCTGGTTTGTGTGAGAGAGAAAGAAAACCATCTCAGCAAATGGTTTTGGCCAATGAGTTTAGCAAACATCACAATAGCATTTTTTAGCATCTTTATTTATGAAACAACCTTGTGAGGCTTGATCCAGACACCGTGTTAGATTTCAGGCATTTAAACAAGTGAATACTTCATGGTACTTGGTTTATGGGAGAAAAAAAATGTGAACAAATAATTATTAGGAAGCCAAAGCGAGAGAGCAGAAAAAGTTTTCCCATGGCAAAAGAAAAATCCCATGGAACAGGGAAATGGTAAGTAGGAGCAGGCAGATGTTTTCAGCACAGGTGTGTATAGCGAAGCCCAGCATAGCACTTTAAAAACACATGAGGCTTTCCTAAGGGAAAAGACCATTTGGTTCAAAATCCTCCTTGGATATGGCAGAAACAAAGACTCCAAAACACCAAACGAGTGTCTTGCCAAAGGCTACACCTTTGATCACACAGGACTGTGTTTTCTGTTAATTTGCAATTTGATGACTAGAACATTTAGTGGGAGAAATATACAAGGGGATGAATCTTCTTTTAAATTTCTCTTTTTTATTTGCTTTCTCTCCTATCCCATCCTGAGCCAGTTCTGTATCTACTACAGTTTCTCCTTTCCAAATTGGATTTGTTGAATTTCGCCATAAAAACTAAATTTCTGTTGATTCACTACTGTGAAAATGTGTTCTAAGCCACATTTTACTTGATGGCCTATTTTAATGTCATGTTGCAAATGTCTATAAGATGGAAAATATATGTAAGGGACAGACAGGTTAGATCGAAGGTGAAGGCACCTTTTTCGTACTTTGGGAATTTCCCTTTATGTCCTGAATCTCAGTTTTCTGCCAATGAAGGGGACAGACCAAATCAGTAAGAGTCGAGCCCTTGGCCTCTAAGGAGATGACCCTGGAGCCACATGTGAGGTCCCCAGCTTGAGTTTCCTTCCACTTGCAGATAGGGATCCATTTCTTTGGGGGAAGGAAAAGAGAGAGAAAGGGAAGGAACTGCTGGGAGGAGAGAGGGAGACAGGAAGAAAGGAAGGGAGGGAAGAGGGAAGGAAAAAGGAAGGGAGGGAGGGAGGAAGGAAGGAAATAAGGAAGGAACCCCCAATGTGCTGTACTAAGGATCCTGATGAGCTCCTCCCACTCCAGTCTGTATCCTGCTACAACATCAGAATTAGGTAGTGAGGCTATGCAGCTGAGCAATGAAAGATTTCCTTATATTGGGCTTAACATGTAGGTTTTAGTTTAGAAACTGGCTTGTATGGGTTGAAATGTGGCACTACGCACCCGCCCCCTCCCGCAGTTCTTAGCGCCCAGCTCTCTCCTCTACCTGACACTGTATTCCCTTCCCTTGGTCCTTTTGTTTCTGGGAGCTGTGGCTGTAAGGCTGCTGGCTTGTTCAGGCATATTGGAGACGCAGCTTGCTTTGGCTGGGAAGCAACCCCTCTTCTGAAATGAATTAACTGTAGTATCCAGGCAAACGCAGGCCCATTCAGGTGCTGCCGGGCATTTATCTCCCACATCAGCCTGGCCTCTAGAGACGATTAAATCTGCGCTTTGCAGGTGCATCTTTTGTCCCCAGGAAAGCTCTCCACTTGAGCCGTCTTGCTCCTCTGTGCATCCCCTTCGTGAGGTGGTCTCAATCTGTCTGAACAACCCACAGTGCCACAAAACAAAGTACATTAGCAAGACAAAGCTGGCCGAGCTCTCCCTCCCGCCCCTCCCAGCCTCTCTCCTGCTGCGCTCTAATAGCTATCTATTAGCTATTAGGGGCCATCCTGCGACCTTGACTCCATCTTCTTTGAATAACACACACACAGCCCCAAACAACCCCAGAGTTCATCAAGAGTACCAGAGCTCTGTGTATGTGTGTGTGTGGTGTGTGCACGTGTGCACTCCACAAAGGGCAGGTGCTGGCATCAAGCACAAAAGAGAGAAGTTAAGGAGATGCTGTCTGTGCGTCTTCAAAGCACTTATCAGATTAGAATGCCTTTTTACTTTAAACGGCATAATTGCCTTTCCATCTCATTTCTTGAAAATGGCTGCAATCTCTAAAGGTTATTTGTGTCCAGGAAGTAAGATTATATTTAAAAAATTCGTTTATAACAATATTTAAGCCCCTTTAAAGTCAATGCTGTGCTATCTCTACCTTTAGTTGTCAAGGCCGACGCACTTGGAAAATAATGGCAGAAGCTGTTGTCCTTTTACCGCAGCAGCCTCGACCGTCATCTGTGAAGAGTCTGGAGTCAGACATTTTCACATGCTTTGCTTTCGAGCCTCGCGGTGTCCCTTTACAGTAGATATTATTACCTCCGCTTTGCAGACAAAGACCGTGAGGCTGGGCAGTAGGGACTCCCTGAAGGGTACACACTGTTCAATGGCAGAGCAAGGCCTCAGACTCAGCTTAGAGGGTGGAACTCCCTTGCTTCAGACAGGCCTCCCCACAAACACCACCTTACCCCCTCACAAAAGCGATGCGGTAGCCTAAAGATGATTTGGGCGGACACTTGAAATTTTTGCATTATTTTTCTCTTCCCCTGTAGTTTTCCCACTTTCAGCTCAAAACGTTTCCAAAGAGGAACTCACCTCAATCTCTGCTTGGCCCTACCCACTAGTTCTAACCTGCTGAGGACCACCTGGATAGCTTTTAAAAATACCGTGTCCCAGGACAAACGCCATAGGATTCCATGCTTATAAGATAACTGAAGCAGTCTAGTTTATAGAGACAGGAAATAGAATGGTGGTTACCAGGGATGGTAGGGACTGGAGACACAGGGTTATTATTTAAAAGATCTAGAGCTTTAGTTTGGGAAGATGAGAAAATTCTTCAGATAAATGATGGTGATAGTTGTACAGCCATATGAATGTACTTAGCGTCACCAGCCTAGCTCACAGCAACCTCTGATTCCTGGGCTCAAGTGATCTTTCTGCCTCAGCCTCCTGAGTAGCTGGGGCTACAGGTGCCTGCCACAACAACAGGGTAATTTTTTTTTTCTATTGTTACTTGAGACCCGGTCTTACTTTTACTCAGGTTGTTCTTGAAATCCTGAGCTCAAGTGATCCTCCTGCCCCACCCTTGCAGAGTGCTAGGATTACTTACAGGCATGTGCCACCACGCCTGGCCCAGTAAATTTTATATATTTTGCTATAGTTTTTAAATGAAAAAAATTTAAAATGAAAGATGCTGAGGATGTTCAAGCCCCAAGAATGACCCACTAATTCAGAATGCCCAGAAGTCACTGGAGTTTCCTCCAATAAGCCAAGCTAGGGGCAAGTTTGAGGGAAAAAACCCTGCATTATAGAAATGCGACCCAGCTGATACTCTGGCTGTTTATCTTGACCTTGCCCAGCTCCAGCTCCATCCTAGAAAAGAAAGACCTATTGGGTGGCGCCTGTGGCTCAAAGGAGTAGGGCGCCGGCCCCATATGCTGGAGGCAGTGGGTTTTAAACCCAGCCCCAGCCAAAAACTACAAAAAAAAAAAAAAAGGAAAGAAAAGGAAGATCTATTTATTGTTATACTGATAAAGGCACAGATATGAGATGCCACCATATAATCATTA
Source organism: Perodicticus potto (assembly GCA_963574655.1). NCBI lineage: Eukaryota > Metazoa > Chordata > Mammalia > Primates > Lorisidae > Perodicticus > Perodicticus potto. The sequence goes on from CAUYRH010129179.1 coordinate 47,405, forward strand.
TGTAGTTTTTGAATTATTGTCATTGATGTCAAATTATATTGATTTGTGCTATGATTTTGACAAATTTAATAGAGAGCTCCCATCTCAGAAATTCCTTCCCCTAAAAAGCAGATACGGTGTTGGTGACTTGATTTTACAGGGGGGACACTGGGGTTCTAGAAGTGGCTTTCCCAAGTATGTCAGAATGCTAGAGGGAGGGCTTCTGACTCCCTGAACTTCTCTTGAGATCTTCCAGTCCTGCAGGGACAACTGTGTCCACCCTGGGGCAGCTCAGAGCTTCCCTCGGTTGTTCTGGCAAGCTCTGCCCCAGGGCCTTCCCGCTGCTCAGCCGCCAGCCAGCGGGGCTGCAGAACCTGCTGCTTGCCGGTCCGAGCTGCTTTGCATGCCTAAGCCCTCATTTCCTTAGTTCCTCCTGCTGAATCTGTTTAAATACCTCTGACTCTCCGAAAGATGGAGGATATTGAGTATCTTGTTTATTAACTCCTGGAACTCATCAGCCGGCCAGGGCCCACGGAGCCCGGAGCTTCTGGCCCAGGCCAGGAGCCCCGGGACCCGCCGCTGAGTGCGGAAGCTGAGGCTCGCCTGGCTGCGGGCGGATTGCCTGCCTGCCTGCCCGCTCCAGCAAATGCCTGGCTGATGGCTAAAATAATCTGTCTGCTTACATGCCAATTACGGAGAGGAGCGAGGAGGAGCCACCTCTCTGCCTCCTTTAGCTTGAAAAGCCCCGCTTCTCTTAAGCAGATCTCTGGATGGTGGGGGCTCGCACGGAGTAACAACCCCTTTTTGCAGTCCTTATTGCTTGCCACGCGTTTTCACAACCGGTGTCTCATTTGTGCCCCGTGCCATTGCCGTGAGATGACCAGGCTGGGATCATTGTCTGTGTTCTGCAGATGACAGAAACAAGGCCCCGAGGAGAGGAACATGGTTTCATTACACGTCAGCTGGTCTTGGGGCAGAGAGGGACTCGAACCTGGGTCTTGGGTGTGTCTTTTTCTCCCTCCAGACTGCTTCTCACATCTTTACCTCAGCATACTTGATTCAGGCATCTGACAACACCTTAAACATTCTTTAACAAATAGTATCAAGTAGCTGGAGGTGGGCCTTGATCTCCAACTCCTTCATGGTATGTGTTGACTAAGGGCTCAGGGGCCGCACTTAGGCAGACAATGCCCAGGGAAAGGTTCTCACTTTTTCCTGCCTCAGTTGCATGATATAATGCTCTGTCTGACACACCAATATGTGGCCAATAAAGGTTGTTAATAATAGTAAATTATTCTGACTCATTAGAGTAAAATTATAGTAGAAATTAACATTAGTATTGTAAAATAATTACAATCTGGGTTTGCCAGATGCCTCCCCTGTCCCCAGGGGTGTGAAGGGTACTACACCCTTCACAGGTAGACCAGATAGCCACGTTGCTTAAACTCTTACTAGGGGGATAACATGCCTAAAAATTAGTGAGGAATAATATGTAATGTTGTATAATCAAAATGCAAAACGCATGCCACATACAAGAAGTTCTCCAAGGGTAACAAAGGGGGGATCATTAAATGCTAAAGTCCAATGTCTACTCCAAACCCTTCATAGAAGAGCAGAGATCTGTGGGCCCAGCTGGGGTCACACAGGTAGGTGAGGACAAATGAATATATCTATACGTTGGTATATACCATAGGCAACTCAGTCCGGAATAGGCCTGAGTTCTGTGATTCCTGCCTTCCTCCACCCCACTCATTCAGTGAGAGCCTGCTCTGTACAGAAGCCCAGCCAAGCCCTGGAAATATGAATGGGACCCAGCCCCTGCCTTCAGGGGTTCTAGTTAAACTCAGAGGCGCAAACAGGCAAATGAACACTGCGCTGGCGCCTGGGGAATATGTCACCCATCTTTCCAGTCTCCCCTGCACTCACATGCCCAGGGTCCTGCACGGTTTAATTTTAGGGATCAGAGTAAAAGATGGAGCCTCTAGAAAGACGCAGCCGGCAGAGCTCAGACCAGGTCAGGGAAGGAAACGAGCGTGTTTGCTAGGGCTGTGGTCCGGACAACCCTGTGAACCTTCAGGTTGGGTTTGGGGGGTAAAGAGCCCAGATGAGTCTCTATGGGAGCAGCCAAGGTCCCCGAGTGACTCGGGTGTGTGACTCGGTATGAGGAACAGAGCCTTGGGTAGCTCTGTTTCCAGGTGGCTTCCCTGAAACTGGAAGACAGGAAGCTCAGCAAAGGAGCCAGGTGGGAGCCGGGATTTGCTGCACAATGATCAGGGGGTGCCAAGGGCGGAAAGTCACAGTTGTCAGTGCAGGGTGACAAGCTCCCAGGTTTCCTTACACTTCTCCCTCTACTTCTGAGTATCTTCGAGTCTTTCCTGACTTAAAGAATAGGAAGCTTTGTTGTGATGGGTGGCTGTGTAGATGAGCGGAGAATGTCTGTTCCCCATTCTGTCGCTGTATCGGACTGTCACTCAGTGTACTGTCCTAGGGGAAAGTGTGCATTTGGCAGCCGCGCGCGCGCGCGTGTGTGTGTGTGTGTGTGTGTGTTGGGGGGGGGCCTGTGTAGCTCAGTGCATGGAGGAGGTTGGTCAGGAGTGTCCCCAATGGAAGAGGCCTGCAATGCTGTGTGGTCACCTCCTGTCATTTTTAGGGAGTAAATGTCATCTCGCAGACAGCAGGTTGTGTGGCACACAGGCCCCGTCTTACATGGGAGCGGACGGGGCCTCACAGGACAGCCGCGAAGAGCCGTGTCGTTTGGTGTTTTTCCTATCAGAAGAAATACCCCTAATCCATTTTTAGCCAAAGCAGGAGGCTGGCCGGTCGTGAGTGTGCCGCGACTGTGGTCCAAAGGCAGGATTTATGATTACAGGATAGACAGTAGCTTGCTCCCTCCATTTCATTTTTTTACATTGTTTTCCTTTGAAATTCCAGAGTTAATGTTTTGTCTGCTTTTTATCTGACCCTCTTTGGAGAGTTGTGTGTTTTCTTTCACCAGAAGAGAGAAAGAGAGAGACACACACACAGAGAGAGTAAGAGCAAAATTGAGAGAGAGAGAAGGAGAGGAGAGGGAGAGAGAGGGCAAAAGAGAGAGAGAACTGGAAACAAAGAATCCTTGTCTCTAAGCCATAGCAGGCAGGAAACCCCAGTCCCAAGAGAATTTAGCCAGCCAGCCCTGTCCCGGAGTCAGACTCCAGCTCTCTGAATTCAATTTGACAGCTTGTCTGGGACACTTTCTAAGTAACCATTATCCTTCCTTTCTCCAAGTAAAAGGACTGTTATTTCTTCCCCTGGGTGCTCTTTGTACACTGCCATTGCACACACGCGGGTTACACAGTGACTAGGACACACTTTCTCTAAATTGTTAGAAACAGTTAGCCTGTTTCCTAAGACAAGGGTAAATTCGTTGCAGGATAATGAGGCAAAAGACTTTTAAGTATTGTACATTGCCTTGTTAGAGGTGGGCCTAGGCAATCCGGGACAATTGTTGGGCTGCTATGTACATACGTGCTACTCTTTGAGGATTCCCTTGAAACATACTCAAAAATATCTTCCATCCGTCCTTCTCAGCCTCTGTGTGGATTGACTGATTGTTTTAAAGCAATGCATCACTGCACACGGACTGTGGAAGGCTGGCAGAGGTTCGTGCATGTCCCGGGAGCCCCCAGAGGTTGAGATACAGGCACGAGGACTGACCAGCGAGGCCCAGCGCAGGGGCTCATGCCTGTAGTCCCAGCACTCTGGGAGGCCGAGACGGGTGAACTGCCTGAGCTCAGGAGTGCAAGAGCAACCTCAGCAAGAACAAGACCCTGTTTCTAGTAAAAACAGAATAAAAAACTAGCCAGGTGTTGGGGAGGACACTGGTAGTCCCAGCTCCTCGGGAGGCTAAGGCAAGAGAATCACTTGAACGCAGGAGTTTGAGGTTTCTGTGAGCTGTGACACCATGGCATGCTACCCAGAGCAACAGCGAGAGACTCCGTCTCAAAAAAAATAGGACCTAGAGTTCAAAGGGGACGCTGCTTTCCCTGGGAATAGAACCACCCTGGGGTCTCTTCCAATTGCTCTGAGCCGATTCACTCTGCCACCATGAGGGACAGTCAGGTCACCACTGTCCTTCCAGTGTGTCTGTATTTCAGGAGTGTCAGGATTCGGCTCTGCAGGGCTGCTGGAGGGACGTTGTGAACTGTCTAGACAACCTTGGAGGTCAGAGGTGAGACAGCTTTGCCTATTCAGGCTCTGATCAAAAGATCCTTCCTTCAAATACAAGTTGATCCTGCTTAGTTTATTTTTAAGCACAAGGTGGAATGTCTCCCATTCTCTCCCGCTGGGCATATACAGCCTTCTCCCCATATCCCCACCTCCCAGCCTGTCCCTGGTCCACATTCCTAGAGCCACGCTCATCCTTTAAGGACCGGGTCAGATCAGATGGCATTGCCTCCGCAGTCTGATCTCCCTTACCCTGTGAGGCTCAGCTGGTGACCCCCATTCACCACGTGAGCACTCAGCAGGCTCTGGCACAACAGTCTTTCATCTTATAAGACGTGAAGCCCAGTGGAGGCAGGGACCATTGGGTGGATGGGTGAACATAACAGGAAAAGTGCGTCGAATGGCTCCCCGGGAGTGGTGTGGAGCGAGCCCCTCATGATGTTCTGACCGTGAGTCTGGTGTTTTCTGCAGCTGCTGGCCCGGCTGCCTCCCCTCTGCATCCTGCCCCAAATTTCCACCTGTGGGACTCCAGCATGACCTCTCTGAAGCTGTGATCGGTCCCTTCCCCGAGTGAGGAGGGAGGAGCTCTCAGAGAGCAGGTGTCCGGCACAGAGTCCCAGCACACACCCTTGGACCACCGCAGGCAGCTCTGGTCAACTTGAGCTCCCCTTCAGGGCCCTTCAGGCCTGTGTCCCTGCTGACACGGAGAGGTGACTTTGCGGAGCGAATATACCTTCTGCTCTTTCCAACCCTCCTCTCCCACTTCTCATGCCTCCCCGCGCTCCCCGGTAACAATAAGAGCTAGTATTTATTAAGCACCTCCTGTGTACCGGGAACTGCTCTGTTCACTTCACATTTGCATGGCATAAAGCCTTGTTAGGTTGGCCCTGCGACTGATCCCATTTTACAGATTGGTTAGTCCCGAATCATAAGGCTAAGATGAAGCAGAACAGCCCCTGCTCCTGCAGCCCCTCCCCACCCAGGCAGAGACCAGGGCTCCACAAGGACCTTTTCCTCACCCGGCCACCACCCCCATCAAAAGGACCATTCCCTCCCAGGGCTGATATCTGGTTGTTATTAGATCAACTGATTCCTGCTATGGTCCAAAAGAAAAGAACTGAGGACCCTGACTCCATGGACTCAGTCTTACATGCATTTCAAGAAGCATATTAGGTGGTTTTAAAGATTATTTTTCATTATTAGGCTTTATAATTTATATGTCCTTCTGTATTTAATGCTACATTAAGGATAATGGAAATGGAGAAGAGACTTAGAAAAGTAAATTTATTGAGTAATACTCGGTCAACAAGGATTTTTTTTTTTTTTTTTGAGACAGTCTCACTCTGCTGCCCCGGGTAGAGTGCTATGGCCTTACAGCTCACAGCAACCTCAAATTCCCATGTTTAAGGGCTCCTCCTACCTCAGCTTCCCAAGTAGTTGGGCCTACAGGCACCCACCACAATGCCCCTCTAGTTTTTCTATTTTTATAGGAGACAGAGTCTCGCTTTTGCTCAAGCTGGTCTTGAACTCCTGAGCTCAAGGAATCCGCCCTCCTAAACCTCCCAGAGTGTTAGGATTACAGATGTGAGCCACTGCACCTAGCTATCAATAGGATTTTTAAAAATGTAATATATAGGCTTGGTGCCCATAGCTCAGTGGTTAGCGCGCCAGCCACATACACCGAGGCAGGCAGGTTCAAACCCAACCCGAGCCTGCTACACAACAAAGATAACCGCAACAACAACAAAAACAAAAATAGCCAGGTGTTGGGTGGCGCCTGTGACTCAAAGGAGTAGGGCGCTGGCCCCATATGCTGGAGGTGGTGGGTTCAAACCCGCCCTGGCCAAAAAAAAATTAAATTAAATTAAATTTAATAAAACTAGTTTGTAAAAAAAAAAAAAAAAATAGCCAGGTGTTGTGGCCAGTGCTTGTAGTCCCAGCTACTTGGGAGGCTGAGGCAAGAGAATCACCTAAGCCCAAGAGTTTGAGGTTGCTATGAGCTGCGACTCCATGGCACTCTACTGAGGGTGACATAGTGAGACTCTGTCTCAAAAAAAAAAAATTAATATATAATATAGCTATAAAGTGCTGTGTTATTCCCCTTGTTCAAAATAAAGTGTTTCTTAACTATACCTGTCTGCTCTCTACCCCTGTAGCAGCCAGGGATGCTTAGACTCAAATATGCTGATAAAAAGAAAAGAAAAAAATTTTTAATTTAAAAAATGCGAGCTGGGAGTGAATGAGAGATCAATAAATCAAATTGTAAAGTTTCCTTAAAAAGCTTACAGGTAAGCAGTTCTCTACCACTGCAAGCTTCATTGCCCCAGGGTTCTGAAGGAGGAGAAAGAAAAGCTATCCCAATCCCCTTAAAGACATTTGCCAGAATGTTCTGTTGCAGCCACGCCCCCATCCACCCACACTCTTATAAATTCAAGTGTGCCCTTGGTTGGGGAAGTTGGAACTAGCCCTTGTGTTCTTAGAATAAGCTCATGCTTTATTGCCTTCCTGCTCTGGGTTAGCGTCCCTTCTCCCACCACAGAGCCACCTCTGCCTGTCCCTGTGTCAAAGGGCACCAGGCCACCTGTGCTGTCCTGGTTGTTCAGGAGTGCCCACCTTGGCCTTCCTGCCCCCCATGGGCTGTCTTTGGCCTTTTGTTTCTCAAAGCTGCTGGGCCACTGGAGCTCACCAGCTCTTAGTGGGGGTTCACACTAGGTGGGCCTTTGGAGTTTGAATTTCTAATTTATCTCCAGACTCTGGGCTTTTAGTATTTTAGGTCTGCTTTCTTACCAAGTTTGACTTTGTCTGGAGACATTGATCTCAGTACAGACAACACAGCTAAGACTCAAAAAGGAATTGGCCTTGGTTGACGGGGCTCTATTGCCATGGCCATGTGGTCATGGTTTATAATAGAGAGTAGAAGAGGCCCCTGTTGGCTATTCTGAGAAGTTGGGTCCCAGAACACTCTGGAAAGAAAAGGGAAGATCCCTGGTGCTCCAAATGACCCACTGGTGGCCACTTCAACACAGAATATTCCAAATGCATTTGTCTCACCAAATACACTGGCATAGAAATTCTACTACAGGGAGGTTGTTTGAAGGGCAATGGTTGGAAACCATTTGAAAGAAGCTTGTTTATTCCCAAGCTCATAAGCCAAATTCTTTCTGTACATCTATCTATCTAGACAGAGAAGCTTCTTTGTGCCAGATGGAGGTGTAAACGCTTGGGGATTCTTCCACTGAAAAGCCAAAGTGTGGGTAGCATCTTTTGTTATTTTAATATAAAAAAGTTTCCTAAACTCTTTTTATAAGTGTAACAACTTTCTCTCTTCAGAGAAGCCCCTATGTAAGATAATAAAGAGCCTTGGGCGAAAAGAAAAAGTCTTTGAGGAAGAAAAGCTGAGAATATTAGTGGGCTTTTCCTCTCTGGTCTCAGGGACCGGTAAGCCCCCAAGTGGGAAGGTCCAGAAGTTTAACATGTCTCTTTGATAAAGTTCGAATTCTTGTGTCTGGCATAATCTAATGAGAAAATAAGAGTATTAAGTGGGATAATTACTATATCTGTCAAAGTCAAGTCCTACCTGCCTGGAGAATTTTTTTCCTTACTCCTAAAGACTACAGTTTCTTCCCTGAACCCCACCATGTTCAGGAGCTATTTATTGACCTAATTATAGATTTTCTTGCAGTCTTTAATTGTGAGTTTTTCCCTGTCTCCTTTCCTCTAGCCCTGTCAATATTCAGTAAATACCATTGACCGTTGATGCATTAAATCTACTTTTTATCAATTTAATTAAATATTTACTTGGTCCTTCTGACTCACTAATTTTGGTTGGCATAAGAAAGATTAACTTCTTAACTCTTATGAATTAAACTCAGGGAAAGAATAGCAGTTTTGTGGGGTGCAGTGGCTCATGCCTATAATCCTAGCACTCTGGGAAGCTAAGATGGGCAGATTGCTTGAGCTGAGCCATAGCAGGACCATACTCTATTAACAAGAGAAAAACTGAGGCAAGAGGATCGCTTGAGCCCAAGAGTTTGAGGTTGCTGTGAGCTACGATGGCATAGCACTCTAAGCAGAGCAACAGAGTGCAACTCTGTCTCAAAAAAAAAAAAAAGAATCTGGCTTTAATTCTGTAGAACACTTGAAGTACATGAAGCATTTTTACATACATGATCTCATACATTCTCCAAGGAACCCTGCAAGGGTTCAATGTGCTGTGTGCTTTTCCAAACTCTTAAATTCAGGAATAATCATTTCACCTACACACACACAATTATCTACCTTTCACAGATAGATGAACCGAGGTTCAGAGAGGTTAAGTCATTTACCTAAGTTCACACAGCTCACTCCTGGCAGAGAAGGAAGGCAGAGTTCTGACTCCAGTTGAGAGTTCTTTCCTTTGCAATGAGCCATTTCCCTGTTTAGAATAAATTAAAGAGAAATTATGGAATTTCTTCCCATCAAGTTTGTTAAGAAACCTAAAAACACCAAAAATAATCCTATACTTGAGAAGATTAAAGTACCACTCATCCAAAGAAATGGAAATTGGTTTTTGTATAATTTTGAAGAATTTTTGTGCTTAAAAAGACTTTGGCCTGTCTGCAAAATAATGATCAGTCCTGCCCAATATCCTAGAGGAGTTTAGAGAAAGGCAGTTTTTATGCTATGAGTCATATTTTCAATTTCTATTAAAATTCTTGCATAGCCACACATGCTTTCTCTCAGGCTCTGGGCCTCCAGGCCTGTGCTAATTTGCATGTCTGGTTTAGATAATGTCTGAAGGTCTCTTGCAGTCTGAACAGGAGCCTCTGATTCTATGATATAATAAGCGAGGCCACATTCTACCTACGAGGCATTGACGGTTCATTTTCTTTTAACTACTGTGCTCTGTCTTACATGTGGATATGGGGCTCAGGAAGCATTTCACGCACCCCTGCCAGGCCAAGAAAGGGGGAGAGTTTGTTCAGGATGAACTCACCTGTTCACTTCCCCCCAACAATGACCCCAGAGACTTACCCTTTCCTAAAACCACTTCAGACACAGGTCAAAAGGCAAATCATAAGCAGTGTTAGGATATTAAGTTTCTTGATTTGAATGGCGGTTCTAGTTCAACATGTGTCCAAGACCACAAATTGGTTGACTCTTTAATAAAAAGACCCATCACTGTCCCTCACCCAAACATTGAAGAGATGCTGTCAGACTTTTTAGCTAATTTTTCTGCCCTCCACCATTCGAAAAGCATGGACTTCCCGGAAGGGCTTGGAGATCAATGTAGAGTGATCTAATCACTTTCAAAAGATAGTTATGGTGCTATACAGAGCTCCAGTTCCATGTTAGACAGATTAAGTCTTTGCTGAGACCACGTAGTTTCAGGGAGGCCCTTCCACCCCAGCACTGCCTGCACCCCTCCCCTGGTTTTCTGTTCTCCGTGGTATTCCTCACCTAATATGTAATGTAGGTTACCATTCATTTTGAAGGTAAGCCCCACAGAGGAAGCTTTGTCTAGCCATCATTGTATTCTGAGCATGTCGAAGTGTCCAGCATAAGAGCAGACTTCAGTAAAACCTTGCTGAATGAACGAATGTATGGTGGGATATAGGTATAAATTAAATTCAATAAGTCGGTGTTGGTGGGGGGCAAGAACCAGTTCTCCAGGGAAACAGGTGATTAAGATACAGTCCTTCCATTCCAAAAGACTGTTGCTTTTAAGGGAGATCCGTGCACAAAGAATCACTCTAGAACAAGGAACATGAAACAACTTCCCAGTGAGCCTTGAGCTGCAGAACTTTGAAACGGATGATGCAAATGCTGGATTGTGGAGCAGAGATAGGATGGTGTCCCCCCAGGCCAGGGAGAGGGAGGGCAGCCTCCCTTCAACATGAGAGGTCAGGTGGGGCTCTCAGCAGGGCGGGAGGGTTGAGCAGAGGCTGCCTCTCCTTTGTACTCGAGCCTGGTTGCCTAAGGGAACAGTTCTGTTTTCTTTCTCCTACCTGGAATCCTCCTAAACCCGAGGCAGATTTGACTGGAGAAGTATGCAATTTACTTGCATCTATGTGGCCCAATGTGCAGGGGGGTTTTGGCAAACACCCAATTAATCTAGTCAGTCTGAATTGCTTTTCCACATCTGAGTGGCCCCAAATCCCACTTTGAGGCCTTATCAAAATAAATAGGCCCTTTAGACATCTGTGTCATTTAAAGGCAGAGCCTACGGGAGAAGCACAGTAACAGAAGGGCCCAGGCTCAGCCGGAGCCTCATGCGGCTGTGGCAGGGCTGTGCCCGGCAAGCGTGCCACTTAACTTCGCAAACGTTCCCTATTTAAAAACCATCAATTTCTCTCAACCATTTTGCTCATACGTCTTTCCTCCCCTTTGCACATAGAATGAATTAAACAGTATCTCCATTATGCTCCATGCAGCGGGGCCAGTGCTGAGGCTCAAGGGGCCGTTTGGATCCCAGCACAAGATCCTAGAGCAAAGGAAATCTGATCCAGGATTTTTTTTTTTTCTGTGAGTTCCAAGTTTGGGGAAAACCTTCCCCAGATATTTCCCTCTTCCTGAGTTCTCAATGGAAGCCAAGCCCCTTTGTTGCTCTTTGAGACATAAGATGCCACTCAAGCAAGGGCTGAGTGGCCCCCATAGAACACAGAAGATGGGCTGGGGACTTACCCTGAGTGTCAGGGCCAGCTGGGCAGGACCCTGGGCCACCGACAGTCTGGGAAAAGAACAACACAGGGTGATAACCAAGCCACACCACCCAGGCCAGCAGCCCTCTCTGTCTTCGGGGGCGGTGTTTCTCAAACTGGGGCCCAGAATAAATTTGGGGAGCACAGGAGTGAAGCTCACCTTCCTCCTCTATGGCCCTGGAGCTGCCCTTCCTTTCCAAGGCCTTCCTGGACGAGCTTTGCAATGTCATTACACCAAGATAAACGTGGTAGAGGAACGGGCGAGCCTGAATATGCTACATGTATGTATGTGGGTGTGTTTTAATCTACATAGCAACCCGAAAGCATTTATTACTAGTTCTTTTCAGAGACACAGACCCTGAAGTCCGAAATGGTGGAGTCGCATGACCAAGGTCAGAGCAGCATGCTCAAGGTCACTCAACAGGCAGCGGCAGGGCTGGGATTTGAACCCAGGGCGAACTGATTCTAAACTCTATGTCCTTACCACCAAAATAGCCCAGGGATCCACCAAAGAGAAAGGGTAACTTCCCGAGGGCACCCTAAACCCTGTATGAACTTTCACTGCTTTAGGGCAAGTGGCCTGTGCAGTTTGTGAAGTGGGAGAGGCCAGGCCAGGAGGTCAGGCATGAGGGAGTCAGTCCTGGACTGGCTGCTGGCAGGGCTGAGGGCAGGGGAGATATCGGACCAGGCCAGACAAGCAGCTGGCCCTGAGCTGCGGGTCGGGAAGGTTCACTCTCCTGAGCTTGGTGGCTGGAAGAGGCTGCTCCTCCTCAAAGACTGGGTCTCAGCTCCAGAAGAGGTCATAGAGGGGCACCTCAGCCACTGTCTACCAGTATGTACGGTAACCCCCACCCCAGCAACAAAGACCACTGCTCTCCACAAAAACAATGCCAGTCCTCCTCTGTGTGAGCTTGGCTTTTTCTTGGGAGTCTGAGGGCTTTGAATCTCAGGGCTGCCATCTATTTGGGCGTTTCTCCCTTGCATCTCACCCTTTGAAGAAAAGAGGCCTGCATCATGCTGGCTCTGGCTGCCAAGGCCCCGGCTCTGCTAGGAGCGTGAGCAGCCTTGGCCACTCCCAGGCTGAAAGGTCTGCATTCAGAGGCCAGGCTTCCCAAGGACAAACAGGGCTGGGTGCCGCCAGCCTTCTCAGCAGCAACCAGAAATTCAACGAGAAGTTTCAGGGAAAATGCATCTTTTTTCCACCAAGTCATTGAGAGCCAGGTTTTATGTCACAGGGCATGAAGAGAGAGGCTTTTGTGGGCTAGCTGCTGTGTGTCTGCCTCCGGGTGAAGTCATAACAAAGGGGAGAGCTGCCTGCGGGCCGACTGCAGGCAACAGAACAGAGAAAGATCTTTCCCCGGACGTCTGGCCATATTCTAGGACCCGTTCAAAGACTTCACACAGAAACTGAGTTAACATTGGTATGTCTCTGAGACGGACATGTCCAGAAAAGGCTTTTTCCTTCCAAAGGGGACTTTTCTGAAAAAGAAAAAAATCCACCATGCTCATATTTCTCTACCCCAGGGGGTCTCTCCTGGAATCTAAGAGGCCATTTAGTGTCAAATCCCAGCCACACTGAGCGTCACATAATGGGGACACTGTTAGGCCATCGCCCACGTGAGGCGGGTACCCACAATGGCTGGCAAAGCACTCGTTCTCCAGAAAGGGGCTCCCATCTCTTTCCTTTGGCGGAAGTTGATCTCAGGACTGCCTGAAACCAGAAACTCCAAACGAGGTGCTTTTGGTGACTCTTCCGAAAAGGAATTACAGTAAGATCTGGCATCTTGGTACTCGGTCAAGTCAAGTCAGCCCTCACTAAAATAAAAAGCGAGTTTGTCTGAACTGGGGTGTGATTTTCTGCTGATGAAGCCATCTGTCCCCCCAGGGAAGTTCTGAGAGCATCCGCTCCTGCCCTGGTCCCCAGGGCCACTTTCTTCACATTGTGCCTCTGGCTGCTGCCTCAAGCTTGTTTTTGCAGAACTCTGCTCTCAGGAAGGAGACCCAGGCACCTTCCATGGGAGGGCCTCAGGGCACACTCAGGCTGTTTCTGGAAGCAGGTAACCCCCCCCCCCAAAAGACCTTCTCTGTGTGCTGACCTGGCTGGCAGCTGGGCTGAGGAGCCCTCACACGGCCTGGTCAGGCAGCAGGCTCCAGGAGGGAACGTGTCTGTGCAGCAGTGTGAGCTGCTGGGCCAGTTCATGGGTCCAGGACTTTCCATTTTGGTTATAGACACATTTCTGTCTGTATGTCTGGGACTGGAGCTGACCACACTGCTAAGTTTTCACTTGCGTGACTTTTAGTAGGAAAAAAAATGAACCCTGGTTTCCACAAAGACATTGTTAAAAGCACATAAAATCACATGCAGACCTCTCCAGGGAGTAGCAGCTCGCCCTTGACTCCCCGTGGGAACTGCATTCAGCCTGTGCTTCCTAACTCGGTGGACTGCCGTCCATCATACTCAGAAGGGACGTGGGGTGACGTCGTCTGCACTGCTCATCACCTCAGGCTTAGACTTTGAGCCTGGAGACTTACTTTAATGCAAAAGTGGGGGTGGGGGGGAACCCTGGATGCTCTTCAGCTAGCGATGTAATAGACAAGAAGAACTGTGTGAACTTAGCAAGGAGGAAATGCCGGCCCAGTTTATTCATTCATTCAGGTACTTACAGCACGCTTCCCCAGGCTGGGCACTGCCCAAGGCGCTTGGGTGCATCAGAGGGTCCAAAAAACATCCCCACCATCCCTGCCCTGGTGGGCTTGACAGTCAGGTGGAGGAAGCAATCGACAACCAACGTGAATGAATGATTGACTAAGCTGGGTGAGAAGTGGGAAAATAGAAGGCGAGCAGGGGAAGGAGAACAGAGGGGAGAAGAGGACGGCCGCCATGGTCCTAGGTCTGAATTTGTCTGTACACAACAATATGCTCCCTGATAGTAATGATGTTGACATCGCCTGGGCCAACCCCGGCCAGGCCCTGCACTGGTGTTTCCTTGGCTGTCCCATTCACTCTGCAAGGCTGCCCCAGTTTGCAGATCTCCAAGGCAGGATTCCAGGCCTCAGCTCTTGGCCTTGGCACCCCCATCTTTATTCTTTGTCTTTGGAGCAGAAATTGCTGGTTTTAATTTAAATCTTGCATTAGAACCCCAGAGCCTGCAGAAGGAGGCATTTGTTAAAGTCCTTAGTATGTGGGTGCAGGCCGTCCTCTGTGGATTTGGGTGTTAGTGTATATATGGGGGGGAGTGTGCAAGTATCAGAGAGTGCAAACACACTGGGGTGGGGGCGTCCTGGGGCTCTGACTCCACGCCCTGCTGGGAGTCGCCTGAAGACACCAGCTTACTTAAGGCCTGGCTAGTGCTGTTTATGGCTCTTTTAACCTCAGTAAGAAAGCAGTTCAGGCTGACCACTGGGTGGCCTTCTGTTTCTGTCACTTGCTGTTTCATCTATGAAAGGCCCATAGGGTTGATTGGGATGTCCAAAGTCCTCTCAGCCAGGCTTCTGTCCCAGGTAGTTCCATGGGAGAACTGCCCCAAGAAGCTCCGTGTCCCTTCTCAGGGCACTCTGACAAGGCACCAACTGCAAACCAGGACTGGTTTCTTAGAGTGGCAGAAAGATCCCGCCATCACCCCCCTCTGTAGGGGAGAGGGAATTTGTGCCTTGTGTAACTTTTGCATGCTTGCTCTGTCCCTGGAGGAAGCAAATGTGGCATGGACACACAGACAAAATTTGGGCTTCTGAATGGTTGCAAGATAGCTTTTGGATAGACTATCGACTAAAGGTAGAAAAGTGGTGCAGAAAGACTTGAGACAGAGCGTTATGGGCGCTAAGCTGGTATCAAGTCAGAACTTCGGATGGTACTTCAAGACGCAACTTCTGATTCCTGGAGGTTGGTGATTTTTTTTGTTTGTTGTTTAAAATTGTCCTCATCAATTCCACTTTCTGTTCTGTTCCTACTAAAGTGAGCCACCCTCCTAGGCCATCACAAGCTCGTTCTTCCCCACGCCTGTTTTCCTGTTTCATCACCGTGTGCCCCACACTTCTTACCATTGCCTGGAACCCCAAGTCCAGGCAGACCTGAGCTGCCATCAACAACCTTGAACATGCCCCGGCTCTCCCGCCTAACCTTTTACATCAGCAGTTCTCAATCTGTGGATCTCGACCCACAGGAATTGCATTAAAGGGCCGTGGCATTAGGAAGGTGGAGAACCACTGTTTTATGTCCCTTTAATCGGTCTGTCCCACCCATGGTTATCCTTAGATGTCAGCTTGGCACCACACCACCTGCTCTGTCTTGTTCCTGCACCTCTGTTCACTGTCCTCCCTCCAGAGAGGTCTCACTCAAGTCTCACAGCCCCCAGGAGGGCCTCCCCTACCCCAATTCCACTCACCTGTCCCTCCCGCACCTGCAGTAGCCCCGAATGTCTCCTCACCATCTTATCTGCTCATATGATTTACATGCAGGGCAGGGAGCCCTCCGCTATCACTTCATATCCACCCCACAGCCAAGCACACAGAGCAGTGTCCAAGCTGGGCCCTGATAAACTACTGGAAACCTAACTAACACCGTCTTCCTGCTCAAAAAAAAGCTCTTGCCGACTCTCACCTGTCGTTTTGCTGATGCCGATACTGCACATGTCCGCAGCAAGATAACTCAGACAGTGCCCACGCTCAACCTCATTGCAAGCTTGTACGCACGTGGGTCTTTTTCATGTGTGTGGGTTGTTTTTTTAAGCCAGAAGAGGAATCTATTTACAGTAGGAATTGTGAAAGCAAAAATAAAAGCAGATGACTTAAAGGCATTGAGCTTGGTCTCTCTCTCCTGTCCTGGCCCTACCCCTTCTCCCAGCCACACCCCCCTCACTTTCTGTTTTGCTTTTCATGCCAGTTGCTAAAGACTGTAATTTAAAAACTGAACGGACTTTTCCAGAGGCATAAGGAATGTGCATCTGCACGTGGGTTTTTCCAACAGAAAACTGCCCTTGTCTTTTGGTTCTTCTTAGCCAGAAACAGCAAGACCAGGCAATAGGAAGAGTTCATCCGTCTCCCCAGGCCTTCTTCTAATTGGTCTGAAGGGCTCAGAAGGGGTGGGAGGGGATGGTTTGTGTGTCGCCCTGTCAGCCTGTTGTTTGATGAGGTTTGCGCTCCATTTGCTGGGATGGTTTTTATGGTTTCTTTGTTGTTCGTGGAAAGACTTTGAAAGTCCTAATTCTGTATCCTTAAGCTGGTCTGCTGTTCCTGCCCTGTGTCTCCCTGGGACTCACACCCCAAGAGAGGAAATGAGGGAAGTTTCCAGCCAGTTAGTTGAGCAATCTCTGAACATGGTTATGGAATCAGGTGGAATCTTTCCACAATGAGGAACTTTCTAACTTTCGTGGAGTATTCTCCAACACAATCTGGAGCAGGCCTGGTGTCACGTCCACACAGGAGGTGTGTCCCCATCCACTGGTTTCTACCACGCACATTGCTGGCCTCGTCCCTCTCTCTGTGGTCATTGGGCCCAGCCCTGCTTACTCAGCAGCAAAGTCTGAGAGACCCAAGAGAGCCTGAACGAGCCCACTGCTCCGAGACGGCTCCCCCACTTGGCGTGCTGGATAGGGGCTGGAGTCGGCCCCCCAGGAAGGATTTTGCTACACAGCTGTAGACATTTTTTTTCCTTTCCAACCTCATGTTAGTTTTTATTTGTAGAAAGCTTTAGAAAGTGCTCTATGTATGTTATCTCATTTAATCATTACCACAACCCCATAAGGTACATGATTCACATAAAGTTTTATTTCTATATTTTAAAAGATCGAGGATCAGAAGAGTGTTAGTTTTCTTCCAAAGTCTCTCAACAAATAATGACAGAGACAGAACTTGAACCAATCCTTGTACTTCAAATTCAGGCTCTTTCCATCACCCCAGCTCCCAAGTAAGACTGCAACCTGCTCAGAATCAGGGTTACTATTCTGTCCGCCACCTCAGCCCTGCCGCAGGAGAAGACTACACTCCCAGAATTTAGTGATGCTTAAAAAGTTTCTGCTGAAATAAATTTATTAACTTTTTTTGTTAGGAAATAACAGATTTTTTAATCCAGATTTATAGATAATGTTTATAATGCACATGTTGTAAAATATGTATTCATTGTGAAATGTCTAAATTGAGCTAATCAACATAAGTATTATGTCACACACTGAACATTTTTATGGTGAGAACACTTAAATATATTTGGGTGGCACCTGTGGTTCATCAAGTAGTGCGCTGGTCCCATATACCAAAGGTGGCGGGTTCTAACCCAGCCTCGGCCGAACTGCAAAAACAGAAAAATATCCTGGCATTGTGGCAGGTGCCTGTAGTCCCAGCTACTCGGGAGGCTGAGGCAAGAGAATCGCCTAAGCCCAGGAGTTGGAGGTTGCTGGGAGCTATGTGACGCCACTCCACCTAGGGTGATAAAGTGAGACTCTATATATATATATATTCTCATAGCAATTTTCAAGAATACAGTACATTGTTATTAATTGTAGTCACCATATTGCAATCTCTTGAACATATTTCTCCCATCTAACTGAAATTTCATATGCTTTGACCAACATCTTCCCAAACCCTCTCCTCCCCAGCCCCTGATAACCAGTCTTTACTTCTGTGAATTCAACTTTCAATACTGCACTTGTAAATGAGATTATGTAGTATTTGTCTGTTTTGTTTTCTTGAGGTTTGTGTTTATTAATATTTTTAGAGTTTTTTAAATTTCAGAATATTAGGGCGTATACATGTTTTTTTCTTACACACTTTGTTTTTGTATGAGTTGAATAAAAGTTATACACCTAAGTGTGCCCTTCACCAGCATAGTATGCAATATACCTATTAGTTGTGAATTTACTCATCCCGTCCTTCCCACTCCCCTTAGCTTGATTTTCACTGACTTTTGTTTCCATAAGTGCGCTTAAGTATCGATCAATTAGTTCCGATTTGGTATTGACTTCGTGTCTTTGTTCCTCCATTCTCAGGATATTTCACTGAGAAGAATGGTTTCCGCTTCCCTCCATGTTGTCCCAAAAGATACTGGATCACCTTTTTTTTTTTTTTTTACAGCTGAGTAGTAGTTCATAGTATGCGTATACCTGAGTATACCACATTATATTAATCCATGCTTGTATTGGTGGGCTCTTGGATTGTTTCCACGTCTTTGTGGTTGTGAATTGTGCCGCCATAAACCTTCAAGTGCAGGTGCCCCTTTTATAAAATTGGCCTTTTTTCCTTTGGGTATCTACCCAGCAGTGGGATTACTGGGTCAAATGGTAGGTCTACTTACAGTTCTTTGAGATATCGCCATAGAATTTTCCATAGAGGTTGCACTAGTTTACAGTCCCACTAACAGTGTATAAGAATTCCTTTTTGTGTTCTCATCCACACCAGCATCTATTGTTTGGGGAATTTTTATAATAGCCATTCTCATTGGAGTTGGGTGGTATTGTGGTTTTTATTTGCATTTCCCTGATGGTTAGAGATGTTGAGCATTGTCTTCATTTGAAAAACTTCTGCTCATGTCTTTTGCCCACGTTTTATTGGGGTTGTTTGGTTGTTTCTATCTGATTTGCTTGAGAACTTTGCAGATTCTGGTTATCAGCCCTTTATCAGAAGTACAGCATGTGAATATTTTCCCCGTTCTATAGGTTGTCTATTTGCTCTTTGTCCTCACCTTTGCAGAAACTTTTTCATTTTATCAAGTCCCATTTATTTATTTTTGTCATTACTATGATTGCTTTGTGGGTCTTCTTCATGAATTCTTTGCCAAGGCCAAAATTTTCTTTTAGGATTCTTACAGTTTCCTGCCTTAGATATAAGTCTTTTATACTTCATGAGTTAGTTTTTGTGAGTGGCAAAAGGTACAGACCCCGTTTTAGTCTTTTACATGTGGCTATCCAGTTTTCCCAGCACTGTTGAAGGGATTCTTTTCCCCCAGGATATGTTTTTAATCTATTTTGTCAGTAATATGATGGGAATATGAGGATGATTTTATCTTTGGGTTCTCTGGTTCTGATCTATAGGTCTCTGTCTCTGGTGCCAGTACCATGCTATTTTGGTTACTACAGCCTTGTAGGATAGCTTAAAGTCTGGTAAAGAGATGCTTCCCACTTTGTTCTTTCTTGTTGTTGTTGTTGCATTTTGGCCATGGCTGGGCTTGAACCACCACCCTCGGTACCTGGGGCCTGCCCCACCCACTGAGTCACAGGCACTGCCCCCACTTTGTTCTTATTATGCCTTGGCTATCTGAGTCTCTTGTGGTTCTCTATGAAGCATAGAACTATTTGGATCTACAAATAATGGAATTGGTATTTTAATGGGAATTGCATTGAATCTGTAAATCAGTTTGGGTAGTATTGCTATTTTAACAATGTTGATTCTGCCTATTCATGAACTTGGTATATTTTTCCATCTGTTTACGTCCTCTGCAATTTCTTGCCTCAATGTTTCATAATTCTCCCTATAGAGGTCTTTCACCTCCTTTGTTAAGTATACTCCTAGGTATTGCATTTTCTTATTGCTGATGAGAAATATATTATATCTTTTGTTTGATTCTTAGCACAATCGTTGTTGGCATATATAAAAGCTACTGATTTCTGTACATTTATTTTGTAGCCTGAGAATTTACTAATTTTATTTATCAATTCCAGTAGCCTTTTGGTTGGATTTTTGGGGTTTTCTAGATATAAGATCAAATCATCAGTAAAGATGATAACTTGACCTCTTTTTTCCCCATTTGGATACCCTTGATTTCCTTCTCTTGCCTGATTGCTCTGGGTAGGGCTTCCACCACTACATTGAACTGAAGTGGTGACAGTGGGCAACCTGTTCCTGTTCTAAACAGGAATGCTTTCAATTTTTCCCCATTCAATATGATGTTGGCTGTGGGCATGTTATATATGGCCTTTATAATTTAGAGGTGAGTCCCATCTATGCCTGTTTTCTTAAACATTCCTATCATAAAAGGGTGCTAAATTTTGTCGAATATTTTTTCTATGTCTATTAAAGGAATCCTATGGTCCTCATTTTTTGCTGAAGTAAAATTAATCTTCCCTGATCACTTAAGAGAGAATCCTCATGCAACTTTTCTTAAAGCAGACAGTGCTAACAAATCCCTAACTTGTTGTTTCTTGCTAGATCCTTCCTATGACTCGGTAAGGAGAGGAGCATGGAGCAATAACATGAATTCTGGCCTCAACAAAAGTAAGTAACTAGCATCCCAGTCTTTGAGGGGAAACATGTTCTGAGGATTGGGTTAGAGAACAGGGTCATAAGACAAAGGGGGGCAGGAGCAAGCATCTACTTCCCTGCTTTCTGAGTAGATATCAAAACTAATTGTCAGTTGAGGGCCTGTCCACGACACCCATTCCTTGAAAGATAGCATAGGATTTTCATTTAGACTTTTGCACTTTGCCTCATCTCACCTGGTTTAGAGATTTGAAGTTTGCAAGTTTCTTGGAAGAAGGTTCTGGATGAATGAAAGGTTGCTGGATTGGAGTCAGCACAATAACCTACTCTGACCTTGCCCCTCTAATTGGTTTTTTGGGGGAGTTTTGTTTGTTTGTTTTTTGAAACATAGTTTCTCTCTGTCACCCTGGGTAGAGTGCTATGGCATCATCATAACTCAGCAACCTCACACTCTTGGGCTCAAGTGATCCTCTTGCCTCAGATCCCCTCGTAGCTGGGACTACAGGTGCCTGCTACAACACCCAGCTATCTTTTCTCTTTTTAGTAGAGATGGGGTCTTGCTCTTGCTCAGGCTGATCTCAAACTTCTGAGCTCAAGAAATCCACCTGCCTCGCCCCCTCAGAGTGCTGGGATTATAGGCGTGAGCCACCACAGCTGGCTTTTTTTATTTATCTTTATTTATTTGCCCTTCCAATTATTGAGAATCCATCCTGCCAATTCCCTATCCCCATTCCATGAAAGACTGAGATAAAGAGCAACCTGATGAGGAGATGGGAGGAGTTGGAGACATCAACTTGCCCACCAGTGGGTGAGGTGATGATACATTGAAGCCCAGCAAATATCTCCTATTAAGGGAATAAGGAAAGAGAATGACTCATGGACTCAAGAACTCCTGGACCAGTATGTGTCAATCTTGCTGTCTCTAGGAAGTAAAATATGTGCATGAATGAGTGAAGGGAATTATTTCAAGACAGAGCTTGGGATTATCCAAGCAATAACTAGGATCCCTTTCAATTTTAATTATTACTTATTTGTTTATTCTGCACACAGCACTGTGCACTGTGGAATCCATATGGATGAGTCAGACATGGAATAGTCTTATAACCAGGGGAGAGAAATTATTTATACAAGTAACTTCTCATCTGGGCAGTATCTAGGAAGGCTATATAGACCTAGTAGCATTTGAGTTAGCTCTGGAAGTTAGAGACAGGAATTGGACCTGTGGAGATGGGAGGGCAGATATTTCCAGTTGAGCTGGGACAGGGAACGATGTCAAGCTTGGCATGTCTGACTGGTAGTGAGGGCCCCAGATTCCTGGAGTCCAGAATATGTGATGGGAAAGAAGACTGGAAAGGTAAGAAAGGAGCTGGGAATGATGCTATGGAGACAGACCTTAATTCCTTAGGTGACACAGTCATGAAGGTTTTTGAGAGGAAGAGTGTATGATAGGTCTAGGGGAGAGACCAGAGTGGTGACAACACCTGTCAGGCCACGCAAGAAGCCACACAGACCTAAAAGACCTAAAATGCAAAAAAACAGTAACAGGGATGGATGGGTGGCATGAGACACACCAAAGAGGGAAGCTCACAAAACACAGGAGCACAGGAAGCAGGTGAGCTTTGCTCAAATGTCATCTTCTCATTAAGCACCTCCCTCAATTGCCTATTTAAAAATGAAACCCACAAACCCAGAACCATCAGATGTGCTACACTGTTGATTTCCTTTTTAAAAAATTAATTCCTGTCTTCCCCATAACATGCAAATTCTTCCATGAACTGCTTGTTCACTGCTGAATCTCCAGCATGAGGAACAGAGTCACGTATAGGTTCTGTACAAAGAGTCCTCAAATAAAATAAATAAATGTGTCAGGGATGAATGGGTGAATGAATGAATGAGAAAGGACATTAGTCCTCCTTCTGGAGGGCGTTTGTCAAGGTGGGTCTCTCCCCAGATGGACAATGGCCCTACTCACTGTGTCTCTTGTCCCCTTGTCATAGGTCCCCCCCTTGGAGGAGCACAAACAATAAGTAAGAACACAGAACAACGGCCCCAGCCAGGTATCCATCCAGGATGTGCAATCTCTCCCTTGCTTCTCATACAGCTATTGATTCCATGTGGCCAACTGTTGGAATACTTAAATAATATATCGTATATGTTGTTTCTTTTTTCCTCTCAAGAAGAGTCTATATCTGATGATCTGTCATAGACCTCTGAGTAAAGGAACAGAGGTAGATAGAGACTTTAAATATCAGAGGTAAAAGAAGCATTAAGATTAAATTTCTGATGCTTTATTTTGTAAAGTGAAGAAATGGAGGCCGAGAGAGGTCAAGGGATTTGCTAAAAAGCCACACAACTGGTTCAGGAGAGAATTAGAGCTAGGACCCCAGATTCCCAAATTCCTGTCCACGCCTTCTATGCTTCACCAAACCTTATTTCAAAAACATGCTCGTTTGATGGCTAAATAATTTTTCTATGGCTAAATAATCATATAAGTTTTAAGTAAATTGAGATTTTTAAGAACAGTAATTTTATAGCTAAAATACAAATTCTGGTTAGCGTTGAAATTGCTAAGCTTAAGATCACAGAAGGGAACTGGGGGACTTGGTAGCCCAACCCATTCATTTACAGATGAGAAAAACCAATACCCAGAATTTGTCCAACAATTTTTTTGTTTATAACTTAGCTGGGGTTGGAACCCAGGCTGCTTAGTTTTCAGGTGTGTTTCTTTTATGCCACATCAGGAAAAAAGGGGATTTGAATGTTGCCAGTACTATGTGGAGCTAAGACCAGAAGCCTCCTTCAAGCCCACTGAACACTATCCCGCCACTTATGTGTTGTATGATTGACTATTAGACAACTCTTTTCCAAATGTTCCCTTATTTTCTTTTGAGTATTGACAACGTAATGGCACCAAATATGAAAAAGTAATACTGTGAGTATCCTTGTTGTTTCTGTAATTACTGAGTTGAAAACCACACCAGCCATTAGGGTTTTTGATTATGCAAATGAAGTAGTAAAGTATTACAAAATGAGTCTTTTCGAGAAAGTCTAAACCGTTGGAGTTTTCATATTATTGATGCTATTGTATTTTTAGCAACATTGAAGCAAATTTCCTTTTTTCTTTCCGTAGATCCATATCAGATCCTGGGCCCAACCAGCAGCCGCCTAGCCAACCCTGGTGAGTTTACCTTGGCCCCCTTAGCTTTGTGAGGTCACAGAGATCTCCGCCCTAGGTCTAGACACCTAACTTGGGAGTAACGTGTACTTCTTTCCTTGAAATGTTCAAGGTCTGCTTCTATAGCATGCAATTGAAAGGTCAGGGCTTCCTACTAGGTGGCAAGGCCCCTTGGTGAGGATGCTTCTAGAAAGCAAACATGAGCCCTGCACATCTGCACTGAGCTTTAGGTTAGTAATAAATGGCACAGGTAGATGTTTCAGTAGGGAAAGAAGGGGACAAAAAGAAAAGGAAACCATTCCAATGAATTCTCAATCATCTCCCCCATGTGAGGCACAAGTGAATAAACATTTCAAACGTGTCTTATTCTTGTTTTTAGAAAGTATTGCAGAGTTTACTGACCTTCTAAAAGAGGTTAATTCAGCAGGGTGCAGTGGCTTATGCCTATAATCTCAGCGCTCTGGGAGGCTGAGGTGGGAGGATCGCCTGAGCTCAGGAGTTCAAGCCAGCCTGAGCAAGAGCGAGACCTCATTTCTATTAAAATAGAGAAAATTAGACCAGGCCTTGTAGTTCATGCCTATAATTCTAGCACTCTGGGAGACCGAGGAGTCTGGATTGCCTGAGCTCAGGAGTTTGAAACCAGCCCAAGCAAGAGAGTGAGACCTCATGTCTACTAAAAATAGAAAAAGTAGACAGGTGTTGTGGCAGGCACCTGAAGTTCCAGCCTCTGGGGAGGCTGAGGCAGGAGGATCACTTAAACCCAAGAGTTTGAGGTTGCTGTGAACTATGTTGATGCCATGGCACTCTACCCAGGGTGACAGAGTGAAACTCTGTCTCAGAAAAAAAAAAAAGAGAGATTAATTCTTAAAGAGAGATTAATTCATAAAGTAATTTGACAATGTATTTTAAGGATTTATTATTAAAAATAACTCTCAAATGAGTTCTTCTAAGCCACTGAGATGGTGGGCTAATAGGCTGTTTGCAATTGTGAGGCCCAGAGAGCAAACTGCTGCCGGTGTCCTCTACCCTCAGTAGGATGCCCAACCATCCATGCCTGAAGGGAAAAGAAGGCACCAGAATCTTCTTCTGTTGTTTTTCTCTGTGCCCAAGTTCTCTGCAGAACTTAGAGCTGAGAGCCAAGCCTAGGCTCCTCTACCAAGGAGCAGTCAACCTCAAGCTCAGGACACAGCTTCTCCCAGACTCTCAAGTTGCTGACAGAAGCTTAATGACCAAGTAGAAATCAGACAGTGATGTGACCTTTATAGAAAAATGAAACACAACTATAGCCTAGGATGAAGGAGGGAAGGAGAGAGAGAGGGGAAGAGAGGGAGGTGGGTAGATGGAGGGTTAGTAGGGGGACCACACCTATGGAGCATATTGCAAGTACAAGTTGGATCTATTAGGTGTAGAACACAAATGTCTTAACGCTGTAATTGGGCAAATGAGGTGAAGACTGTGTTGATTAGTAGGATGTAAGCACTCCAGTTTGTACAAATAATCAATACATTGAATCCCATGAAAGCATAAATGTATTCATGGTCTATGTACAAATGACTTAATTAAAAAAAAAAAGAAAGAAATCTTGCCTGCAAATCCAGCCACATTCCATTCCCCAGGATTTGGGGCAGATTGTCGTGAGATCTAACCTTGCTTATTATGCATGCCCATCTCAGTGGCAAACAGAAAAGCTACCCAGCAAGGAAAAGAAGGGGGTGTCGAGCTCACCCTATGTAAAAGGAATCCAAGGGTTTCCCGTAGAGAGTGAGGGTCCTGGGGGGTGACTCCTCCAGGCTGAGATGCTGTCTTCTCTCGTTTGCCTCCCTGCCCGTAGGGAGCGGGCAGATCCAGCTGTGGCAATTCCTTCTGGAGCTGCTCTCAGACAGCGCCAACGCCAGCTGTATCACCTGGGAGGGGACCAACGGGGAGTTCAAAATGACGGACCCCGATGAGGTGGCCAGGCGCTGGGGGGAGCGGAAAAGCAAGCCCAACATGAATTATGACAAGCTGAGCCGTGCCCTGCGATACTACTATGACAAAAACATTATGACCAAAGTTCACGGCAAGAGGTATGCCTACAAATTTGACTTCCACGGCATTGCCCAGGCGCTGCAGCCACACCCAGCGGACCCATCCATGTACAAGTACCCGTCCGACCTCTCCTACATGCCTTCCTACCACGCCCACCAACAGAAGGTGAACTTTGTCCCTCCCCACCCGACCTCCATGCCCGTCACCTCTTCCAGCTTCTTTGGTGCGGCATCACAATACTGGACCTCCCCCACTGCTGGAATCTACCCCAACCCCAGCGTGCCCCGCCACCCTAACACCCACGTGCCTTCACACTTAGGCAGCTACTACTAGAAGCTTCATCATGGGCGGCCTTCCAGCCAGAGCCCCAGCCCTCACTCTTCGTGGATACTTTGGACCCTAAAGGACATGTGTGGCCTTGAAGAGAACACAGAACTGGATATTGTTTCTTCTTGAATAGAGAGCGAGCCTTTTATTTGTTCCTCCAAAACAATTTTTTTTAAATGTTGGTAACTTTTTGCTTCCTCTACCTGAACCAACAGATGGTTAGTTCCACAGGCCAGTTTGTCAGTTTGTATTCTGAGTCGCCTGTCACCTTGTGAGTTGAGTACTGGAATGGTTATTTCGTAGTTCTCAGAAAGAAGCTGTACCTTTTCTTTACGTTTCTGACCAAAGCAGTTTCTTATTAACACACGGGTCTCACTGTTGTAGGGCTCAGAACAATAGCGCGCCATGGACTTAACCAGTGATGTCCTGGTTTGAGACTTAGTGAAAATAGAGGTAGGAAGCTTATAATCTTATAAGCTCATTCAGTGGATGGCAACTGGAACATTGGTTATAAAACCAGTGAAGTTTTCACCCAACTGGAATTTAAAAGAATGTGTGTGACTATTTAAGAAGCTATGGGCACTGCAAAATTCACTTCTATGGTCAACTAGCATTCGTGTGACTATTCTGTCTAGAAGTAGTCAAGATATGAACTAAGAAATTTTAATGCAAATACAGACATTCTTGAAAGAGACTAACCTTTTTTTTTATATATATAATGATGACAGTGGGTCCCAGAACTTAGAAAAGTCAGAGGGATTTCTAAACTCAAACAGATTCGCAAACGCTGTGCGTTTGTCAGACGGTCAGGCCAGGGTCAACCAATCAGAAGGCAACTTACTGTATAAATTATGCAGAGTTATTTTCCTATTATCTCACAGTATTGAAAATAAATAATTAAAAAATTAAAAAGAATAAATAAAACGAGTTGACCTCGGTCACAAATGCAATTTTACTAGCAGATCAGTTGTCGTTATTTTTTTAATGTAATTTGTACATCTTTTGTCAATCTGTACATTTGGGCTCCTTGTACGTTTTTATAGCTGGTTTCTAAAAAGCATAATGTGACTATTGCTGAAAAGAAAACGGGCTGTTAGGTCTCTGAGGTCGGATACAGGGGTGCACTGGTATGCACAGGCAGGGAAGGGTGATCGTCGAAACCTTATTGCTTTGGAAATGTTTGTAAGTAACAGTACTGCAGTTATCATGGCTCTGGAGAGAATAACCCATTTTTCCCTTGGGAAGACTTTAATGCTTTATATATGCAATATATTTTTTAGACATTAAAATATATATATAATTTTGCAGGTAATCGTTGACTTTTTTAAACTATATTAAGTGTTAAGCTGAATAAATTGTGCCTTCTTTCAGAACCGAAAATGTTGTCTTATTTACCACGGATCAGGTCAAAGGATTTTTCCAAGGGGAAATTTTCTATTGACCTCTTGGAGCATCAAGAAGTTTTCAAATGTACAGACTGCAAACAGCAGGAGATAGAACACCAGTGTGGTCTTTCATTGCCATTGAGGATGTTTGCAGTGATTTTTTTCAATGTTATTTAACTATTGCTCCAATCTAAAAGGGTTTTATAAGATGAGGACTCAGGCCATGGATCAGAACCTAAAAGGGTTTTTATAAGATGACAATCTGTGTCCAAGGATCAGAATGAAACAAATAGGTCCATCCAGACTTGTCCAGAAGACTTAACTCTGGTGCCCCCTCCAAGCATGTCTAGGCCAGATGGCCAACCTTCTGATACTCCAACAGAGAATAAGAACCTTGCTTTCCCTGGGTCCCAGGCCAGTATTTTATGGACATGCAGAATATAAGGTCTTTTTTTTCTTAGCAAGGAAGAAGCTTGCCTCAAATTGCTTCACTGTTAGGTAGCTTCTTTTCATTTCCTCTATTGTACAATGGAAAAGAACGAGACCTGGAAAGTCCTTGATGTTGCAAATTAGACTCACAGCACTGGTAACCCTATAACCTTCCCAGGGTAACACTGAGTACCTTTTAGACAACAGGTCTACCTAAATAAAATGGAATGTGTTCCAGATCATCGGTCTCCAATTTTTTTTAATCTTATACCTTACCATTAAAAAATGTGCTAAGCACATATTCTCAATAGATGTACAAAAATGATTTGTAAATCATGTACATAAACTGTTATATTATTACTGTTTATATTATAAAACAAGCAAAATAGAAAATATTAAGGGGGTGACATAAAACTAAATGAAAACTGAAAATTTAATGTTTTTCTCCTATTTTCTTTCTCCTTTTGCATATCCCTTGCTGTTAACACTCAAAACACAAAATGTCAGTCGTTAGTAAAATGAGTGTGCAGGTATGTATTCACGTATGGGTTTTCTCGTGACTTCTAAGAGAGCAGAAAATAAAAGCTTGGTATCAATGGCCCAAGCATAGTGGCTGAGTGTATCTAGGAACAGTCTAGCTGGTTTCTTTTGAAACTGTCTAGCTCAGTCATGCAATTTTCACATGAGTTTTTAAATCTACAAAGTATTCATTAGGGAAAATGGAGACACTATTTCTGAGCTGTAAGGTGCTCGGACCATTAGGAGTTCGGCCCTTTAAAAGGTTTTCTTTGTGTATGCTAGTCAAACACTGGTTTAGGTTCCTCACCTCTACAAAGTCGTACAACTTTAGCCAAATGGTACCCTGAACGTGCTCCACAGTGATTTATTGTGTGTCCCGGAAGCCGGTCCACTCACCAGCAGGATTGGGACACCACCCCCCATAGGCATCTGTGCAATGGAAGGACTGGCAGTTAGTGCCCTCCAATGCCCAGATTTAAATTTACTAGCTGGCTCCAGCACATCCAGTTGCAGAGGACAAACAGGCTCTTTCCCCTGCTGGCCGCCAGTCCAGTATTTCCCCCTTGACCACTCTGGCCTGAGCCATGAGTTTATGCTGTCTGTCAGGCAGGCCAGCCAGGCAGCACGGGCAGG
This sequence comes from Perodicticus potto, assembly GCA_963574655.1. Classification (NCBI taxonomy): domain Eukaryota; kingdom Metazoa; phylum Chordata; class Mammalia; order Primates; family Lorisidae; genus Perodicticus; species Perodicticus potto. The sequence goes on from CAUYRH010129179.1 coordinate 75,946, forward strand.
CGTTCACAGTCCTGACGGAGGCTGCCCTTCAGGATGCTGACCAGCAGCTCTGGTGAGCAGAAAGTTGTCTCAGCCCATTTAGGCTACTGTAATAAACCATAGTAGGTAGCTTAGAAAAACAGAAATTTATTTCTCAGAATTCTGCAGTCTGGAAAATCCAGGATCAAGATGTAGCAGAGTTGGTGTCTGGTGAGGGCCTGTGCCTGGTTCATAGATAATGCCTTTTTGCTGTGTCCTGCCACTGTGAAAGGGACAGGGGTATCCTCCGGAACTCTCCAATAAAAGCATTAATCCCATTCATGAGAGCTCCGCCCAGAGGCCCTAATAACCTCCCAAACACCCCACCTCCAAACTCCCTCCATAGGTTTCAACATGTATGAATCTGGGAGGGGAACAGACGTGACATTCAGTCTTTAGCACAGGACACATTTATTTTTCTTCATTGTCAAAAATATTGCTGAGTCTTGAGTGAAGGAAGTCATGCTGTCAGCCTCTGTTCTGAAACATTTTTAACGTCCAACAAGCACTAGAAATTTAATAACACTTAAAATAGTTGCAGTGTTAATTAACCAATCATATCTGCATGCAAAGGAATGCTGAATGTGCACGGCGTTGACTTGAAATCCCTGCTAACACATGAGAAGTGAATCCTCTAGGACGTTCCAGAACACCAGGGTGTTTTTTTTTAAGAGACAGAGCCTCACTTTATCGCCCTCGGTAGAGTGCCATTGTGTCACAGCTCACAGCAACCTCCAGCTCTTGGGCTTAGGCGATTCTCTTGCCTCAGCCCCGCAAGTAGCTAGGACCACAGGCGCCCACCACAACGCCTGGCTTTTTTTTTTTTTTTAATTGCAATTTGGCCGGCACCAGGTTTGAACCTGCCACCCTCAGTATATGGGGCGAGCGCCCTACTCGCTGAGCCATAGGCACTGCCCCAGAACACCAGGGAGGAAAGGAGTCTCTACTGTCCACTCCAAGCCAAAGTGCTGCCAGGCCAAGGCAGTGGTTGGTGGGAAAATAAAAAACAAAATAAAGCACAGTAGTTTCTGTAAGCGGCCTGTGGACTTGATTTCTCATCCTACTTCCTCTAGTTCATTAACAACCATCATATAAACGTGTCACCTTAAAAACGATCCAGAAAGGTGGGACCGCACATTAGTACAACTTCTGTGGAAAACAGAATGGAGATTCCTTATAGAACTAAAAGTAGACCTATTATTCCCGCCAACATCCACTACTGGGTATTTACCCACAGGAAAAAAAGGCTTTTTATCAAACAGATACCTGCCCTTGAATGTTTATTGCAGCATGATTCGTAATTGCAAATACGTGGAATCAACCCGAGTGCCCGTCAATTCATGAATGGATTAATATGTTAAAATGTGATATATGTATACCCTGGCGCCTACTTAGCCATTAAAGAAGATAAACTAATGCCTTTTGTAATAATTTGGAAGGAACAGACCATTCTCCTTAAGTATCTCAAGAATGGAAAAACAAACCCCACGTGTACTCACTATTAAATCAGGACTAAGCGAGGATCACACGTGTGGGCAGAGAGAAGCAAAACTTAGTGGAAATGGGGGGGGGCAAAAACCTACCTCATGGGTATAATGAACACTATTTGGGTAACAGGCACACCTGTGGCTCAAGGACTAGGGCGCAGGCCCCATATACCAGAGGTGGTGAGTTCAAAGCTGGTCAATCGTTTCAAAAGCAATCCTTGTAACCAAAAACATTTGTACCCCCTCAATATTTTGAAATTTTAAAAAGACAAATAGTATTGAAAGGTACCCTGGGCGGGGGGGGGGGGAGCAGCACTCTGCTGTCCAGCCCTGCCCCACTGCTCGCGGGGGGAGGGGCCCGCCTCTCAGAGGTTCCCCCCAGCCCTGGGCTGTGTCCAACGCGCTCAGCAGGCGGCAGTTAAGACCATGCTTTGTAGAGCTGCAAGGGGAACCCAGGCACCGGGTCCTGGCGAATATACACAGGCTTTACTCTCATACAGGAAGGAATGTGTGTTTTGCAAAAAAGCACATGAGGCCTTTCATCGCTTGCAGAGCTACTGACATTGCCACTGCACGCCTTGGGCCGGGGAGTCCCGCGCGGGATTAGGAGAGGTCGGCGGCGCTCCAGACTACAGGTCCCAGGCTCCCTCGGGGGACAGCCGCCAAACCTCCAGGGTTTCAGCCGCTGGAGCACAGATGTGGAGGGAAGCAAGCCTGGGGTCTGTCTCCCTCCCGCACACTGACTTGGCCTCCTGTCTATTTGCTTCAGTCTGTCTGAGCTGGTAAATTCCTAAGCACATAGTCAATTTACACTTAGCTTAAAAGCTCTAGGGGAAACAAAAAATTTCCACGGAGGCCGCTCACTTACCTGCAATTGCTAGGTTAACCTTCTGGATTTCAACTGAATTAACTCATGTGTTTACCTATTGGGAGGAGAGAGGCGATTTGTGTAGATAAATGAAAACGAACCTAATGCCAGCCAGAGATGCTGGGTTCAAGTTCTGGCCCTTCCTCCCGCGGGGCAGCTATCTGCACCTCTTAACAGGGCAGTGGGTCCTATCTCCTGCAGAATTCCTGCCAGGCCTGTAGTAGGGATGAGGAAAACCCACGGAGAGCGCGGGGCAGGACGTCTGTAATCACTGTTATCTGCTAGTGTGCTCTAGGTTTTTCCAAGAACACGTATTAAGTCCCTGGTAACTGGTGAGCACTCCGTTTGGGGAGCTTAGCGCAGTGTAGTTTTTGTTCTGTGGTCAGACATTTTCCGAACGGGTGAAAAGTGGAGTAAGACTTTCCAGAGAGCTTTTTCGTTGTCCCCAAGCATGGCCCCAGCACGGCCTGGGTGCTCCGGTTGGGCCTTGGCCCTTCTCTGGCTCCCACGCACCTCCTGCCAGCGATGGGCACAGCCAAGCTGCAGGATGCTGCAAATGAAATGAGATGTTCCAAAGTCGTGCCAAAAAGCACCTTGACAGAAACGTTGGATGGGATTTTTCAATTGACTAAGAGATAGAGTCTGGGAGCTGGGATTTTATGCCTAGCAAACCTGGATTCTGATTTACAGACCTAAATTCACCTGTAAGCTCCTTGGGAGAAGGGACGATGTTTCTCTTGTGTACCATGCTGGCAGCAGCGCACAGTAATTGGTCAGAAAATATATAATAAATGAATATGTAAAGAACAGGGCCAGAGGCAGGAAGACCTAGTTTCCAAGCCCAGCATCTTCACTCCTTGAATTGTAACTTACTGTCTCTGAGCTTGACTTTCCCATCTGTAAAACGAGAATGATGGTAACAGATATACAAGGTTATCACAGGAGTTAGGTAAGATGATGTAAGTAAAAATGTTTTGTATGTTGGAGAGAACTACAAGAATGTGAAATACTTGGCTCGGTGCCCGTAGCACAGTGGTTATGGTGCCAGCCACATACACCAAGGCTGGCAGGTTCGAACCGGGCCTGGGCCAGCTAAACAATGACAACGGCAACAAAAAAATAGCCGAGTGTTGTGGGAGGCACCTGTAGTCCCAGCTACATGGGAGGCTGAGACAAGAGAATTGCTTAAGCCCAAGGGTTTGAGGTTGCTGTGAGCTATGACTCCACAGCACTCTACTAAGGGCAACATTGTGAAATTCTGTCTCAAAAAAAAAAAAAAAACAATGTGAAATACCACTTCTTGGTGGGTAGGCAGCTTCTGTGTACTGGTCTCTGACCCTCTCTGATGTAAGACAGTTAAACCATCCTGCTCTATTCTATTGTATATTATGAATATACATTTTCAGTTAAAGAGTACTGCAAAAGCTTGAAACAGTCACAAACTTATAGAAAAGTTGAGACAAAGAACATTTTTTAGTGACGCGTGTGAGAGAAAGTGGCCAACCATGCTCCATCACCCCAAATACCTGAGCGTGTGTATTTCTCTCAAACAAGCTCCCCCTACGTAACCCAGTACTCATGAAAATGAAAAAAAGGACACAGATCACCGCCTGAACCTCAGGCACCCTCCACTCTTGGCTCCCTGTCCCCACCGCTGTCTTCTGAAGCAAAAGGATCCCATTCAGAGCCACAGATTACATGTAGTTAGTGCATTTAGTCACCTGCTGTTAGTCTGGAATACTCCCTCGATCGTTCCTAAACATGCAGAACTTGGACGATTTTGAATGTTAGAGGTCAGCTCCTCTGTAGAATGTTCCTCTGTGTGGGTTGTGTGCTGTCTCCTCACGATTAGATTTAGCCCGGGCTTCTCCGAAAAGACTGGCACAGAAGCGCCTCTCCATACGCCCTGTTCCATGGCTCGTAATTTCAATTCATCCTATTATCAATAGCGTGCACACTGTGGAATCATTTAAGGTGGTATCTCCTGGGTTTCCGTTTTGAAAAGAGATTCTTTTCCTCTTTGTAATTAGTAAGCATTTCGTGTGGTTATACTTTGAAATTAGGTCAATGTCCTAATCATCACCAATTTCCATTCAATTTTCCATTCATTGTATCCATTCATTTATTTATATCTCTAAATAAGGTTTCGTACTTTATTGCTGGGATAGGATACACTCTTGTCATTATTTAATTTCATGGTTACATGGTCACAGTGGGAGGTTACTGAAGCTGGCTTCTATCTCCTTTGACACGTTCCCATCAATCTTTGAGCAGGTCTTTACTTTCTCCTATAAGACTATATTTTGAACTCCTGGAATCAGTCATTTCTCCATGGACTCCTGATTTTCTTTAGTGGAAAATGCTATTTCGAAGCCAATGTCTGGATGGTAGTTGTGCTAATGCTAATGTGGTACCCCTGTTCCTGGTCCACACCCTGGACAGAGGTAGGCAACATAGTATATACATCCACACACATCACACACGAGGCGTGTGTCTATATACGCTCGTGTATACACACATTTTTATACACAGGCAGTCATGAGTCCCTCAATGATGGGAATACTTTCTGAGGGATGTGTTGTTATGCAATTTCACGGTTGTATGAAGTACGCAGAATGCACTTCACAGCCTACTGCACGCCTAGGCCACGTGGTACAGCCTACTGCTCCCAGGCTGCACACCTGTACAGTAAGGTCACCGTGCCAAACACTGCAGACAACTGTGGCACAGCCGTAAGTATCTGTGTCTCTAAACACACCTCTCTGTGTCTCTAAACATATTTAAACACAGAAAAGGTACACTAAAAATACAATATAAAAGATAAAAGAAGATACGCCTGTATAGGGCCCTTAGCATGAATGGAGCTTGCAGGACTTACTCGGAGTGAGTTGGTGAGTATGAAGGCCTAGAATGTTACTGTACACTACTGTGCACTTTATGCTAAGTTTATAAAAATAAATTTTTCTTTTCACAATAGTAAATGAATTTTAGCCTCTGAGAGGCAGAATCTGGAGTGCAGTTAGAGAAAGGAGAGAAAAGGATGGAAGGGGTGGTTAGCTAGAGGCTATCAAGCTAGGAGCTAGTTTGGGACTGGATGATGTGGGGAAAACAAAATTCTAAAATCCTATGCTAGGTGTCCAGGGCAGAGATTGGCACGGGGAGGAAGAACAGGGTATGGCTGAGGAGTGTGGAACAGCAATGTTCTGGGTTATGTTAATGTTTCTGAGGGAGGGTGGGGCAAAGAATGTGTAATGTTTTGGCAGTACAATGTTTGGTAGCTCACGCCTGTTGTCCCAGCTACTCAGGACGCTGAGGCCGGGGAATGGTTTGAGCCCAAGGGTTTGAGGTTGCAATGAGCTAAACTGCTGTGAGATAGGCTGAGGCCCCAACCCTTTAGCCTGGGCAATAGAGCAAGACTCTGTCTCAAAAAAAAAAAAAAAATGCATGATGTTTTAGTTACTTTTGGTTGCTGGGCAAAGAAATACGAGATTCCAGGATCTATTTGCATTTGAAGGTCTAAGTTGTTAGACAGTAAGGGAATGAAGCGTAGGAACTGTGTCCAACTCCTTTAAAAGCCCATCCCTGGCTTCCAGAAAGATCCAGTAGTAACTGATGTTTGTTAGACGGCACCAGCTGGACAGAAAGCGTCCGAGGCTCAATATCAGAGACACACAGAGAAAATAAAAATCACAATCGATGCAGTTTAAGGGCGGAGCCAGCCCACTGTTACAGTTGCCCAGAATTTTTTACAAGTCAGTGTTTAGTATTAATTGATTTCCCAAGATGACGCCATATTTCTTTCCTCACTGATGATTACACTGCCCAGAGCCCCTGGAGTTCAGACATATTTAATCAAGAATTGCATATATTCTAGCAATACTTTCCAGACACCTCAGCTTTTCTTAACAGCTTTACTTCCTTTGCTCTTTCTCGGTGGTCTCTTTTAGGAATACCCACTCATCTAATCATTTTCTGCATAACAAAGTTTTTTCATTTAGTAAACAACCATAACAGAACATACAACTATTAGGAAACAGTTTGTATCAGACACCCACCTGAGAAATTAAACTGTAGGCAACAAAAAAATCTTTTCATGGGTATGTAGGGAAGAAATATGAACTTGGCTCTGATTTTCAAATAGCAAAATGAATTGGATTATAGCTTAAGTCTGCCTTTGGAAGGGTATTTCTGATGCTTTTCAGCTTGTTCCTTTCACAGCGAATCTTTATAAACTCTCACGACCCGGCGTGAAGACAGAGAGTTGACCTGAGTGGAAATGGCGGGAAGTGGAGAAACAAAGCCCAGAAAGACAGACAGAGACGAAGAAAGACAGGCGGTGAGAGCTAAGATGGTGTCGGGAGGACTGACGCAGAGGACGGCTGCAGTCAGCACCTGAACCGTGGAAATAAAACAGAGATCACCCTTAAAGAGGAAAAACTGTGCATTTACTGATAACAAGGGAAGTGTGCATGGGCCGCGTGACTTTTGGCAGGTGAAAAGAATGTTGTTCAATGAAGAGATGTGGTTGGGGGTCCCTTCCTGAGCATTTCCCAGGCTGTGGGGACCCTGGCAGCCACAGCCCACTCCCCACAGTGAATTTCAGTGGTTACTGATAGGAATTGAGACGCAAAATTCTAATGGATCCAATTTTTCAAGTGGCTTCAATCTGGCAACCAAATCCTGGGGTTGTCAACCCTCAAAGGTTCTAGGTAGATAGCAGTGAGGAGGGAGAAGACAGGAAAGGCAGCTGCCCCTATGGTGCCCTGCTTGTTTAGGGGACCCTCATTCCTAGAAGATCCAAGCCCCTGGGCTCATTTTGGGAAGGATAACATGTACATTTGTCAAGGTCCCCCCCAAAACTTCTAAGTGCCATAAAATCGCATACGGTGTGCAGTCAGGTTAAATCTTAGCAAGAAATATCTTCAAGAGATCAGTTTGTTGAGAGTTCATTGCAAGTGGTTCCCTATCTTTGCACAGGCAAAAGGCAGCGGAGAGGAAACTGGAGTTAAGACAAGTGCGGTCTGTCCTTGGAGGTCGCCTACTCCACCTTGGCATTCTGGGTAATCAGGGCAGATGGAAAAGCACTCTATCCTGGCCCCTGCTGGTTTTCCTGGGAGAAAATAGGACAAAAGGACAAGCGAGGGGGCTGATACTAGGCTTCCAGGAGGTCCGTTTAATGATCTTAGTGCAAATATGTAGTTTACTCAGCATCACAGAATCTCTACAAAGTGAAAATCATCTGTCACTAAATCCTCAACCATCCTGATCTCTGAGAAAAACACAAAGTTTGGTCTAACCATGGAATTTCCTGGTCTTGGTGGATTTACGACCGAAGACCCAGCGGATGGATGACCCAAGTCATAACTGCCGGCTGCACAGCAAATTCAATTATCCCAAATTCCAACACTCCACCCTTCTTCCTGCCCCCACCCCTTTCTTATCATAAACTTTCCTGGGCCTTCAACCCCCACTGGTTGTCTGAGACCAAGTTTAATCTCTCAGCAACCGCAGAGCGAGGAATCAATGCTGAGGACATCTCATCAGAGGGAGAAAGCCACATTCTTTTCTTTTTTTTATTATTATTTTTTTTTTTTGTAGAGACAGAGTTTCACTTTATTGCCCTCAGTAGAGTGCTGTGGCATCACAGCTCACAGCAACCTCCAGCTCCTGGGCTTAGGCAATTCTCTTGCCTCAGCCTCCCAAGTAGCTGGAACTACAGGCACCCGCCACAACACCCAGCTATTTTTTTGTTACAGTTTGGCTAGGGCCGGGTTTGAACCCTCCACCCTCAGTATATGGGGCCGGCATCCTACCCAATGAGCCATAGGCACTGCCCAAAAAGCCACATTCTTGATGAAGAGCAGTGACATAAATTGATCCCCATCCTAGGGTAAGGAGCACAAAGAGTAAGTAAATCAGTCCTGTCCCCTGTTCCCAGCCATCAAGGACAAAGAAAACAGCATTAGGATATGAGAAGTTGTTTTTCTAACAGCATGGAGGCTCTTACTAACTGATAAAGAAGGGACACTCTCGACACAGTTTTATCTGCTGAGGTTCTCACCACCATCGTGGTTCTAACTACACACCTGCCATTGGTCTTCTCCTCCCCCAACCTGGTCACAGGTGGTTAAGGAACGTACCTTCATTATTGAGACTTCATGGAAGGTGGGTTCTCTGAGTTATAAAGCACAGGCATTCAGTAGGCTTCAGGTTTCCTGGAACACTGGGATTTATCGTAAAATGCTGACACCAGTGAGAGAGACAGGAACCTCTGGACAGCAGGGACTCTTAGAGGGACAGCCTCCCTCGGCCTGGAACAAGAGAGCCGTTACAGCCTAGGAGACTGGAGAAGGGGTGTTCTCACATTTCCATGACTAAGCTGCCTCCTGCAGCCTATCCACTGGTCATTCATCCCCCGGCCATCGGCCTTGCTCCCTCCATGTCTCCCAGTTTAAGTGAGAGAGAGGGTCTGGTTTGCTTGGATAATTATGGTTAGTCAGCACCCTGGCTGGCCAGCCCAGGCCCAGGTCATGACAGCACCATGTGTGAACCCACCAAGGGCAGGTCTCTAAGGAGTGGGGTCCCAAGCCTTTGTTTCCACAGCTCATTTGGTCTCTGTTCTGCACCCAGCAATCTTCAATGACTTCCTGGAGAGGCCCCAGCTGTGGTATTACAAAAGGAGACTGTATCTCCAGGCCCAGACTGGAGCCTGACATTTAGGGAGAAGAGAACTAGCGTTGAGTCCATGGTTTTCATCTGTGACCCTCACAACAGCCCCGCGAGGTGGGCATCAGTGATCCCAGTTCACAGCCCAGGAGCGGACTCTGAAGTGTAGATGGGCTTGGACTCCAGCTCCTGCTCCACCCCCTGCCAGGTCTGGAGCTAGGGGCACCTTCTGACTCTTCCAGGCTTCCGCCCTGGCTCTACAGGAGACAAACGCCCCGAGGAGAGCTGCTCCTACCTGGGAGCTTAAACACGAAGCACTTCAGTTTCAAAGCTTCTCTTTCCTGTACCACAGCTCCGTGTAAGCAGCCTGCCCACCTGTTCTTCCCGCGTGCTTCCCGGCTTCCATCCCTGCACCCAGAGCCTGGGGCCCGCTGCAGGTGCTGGGGTGTCTCGAATGAACTGTGAGTCCGATCCGCACTTTCCAAGTAGCAGGCGGAAGGCCCTGCTGCCCTGAGGGAGTCCGCGGGTTCTAGGCCCGCTCTGCTCCGAAGCCTGGAATCTGATTGGACGAAGTGGATGCTCTTTGCTCTTTGGGAGGGAAAAGGCCAGGCTGCTTCTGGTTTCCAGGAGTCCTCTCCTGCAGCAACATTTGCCCCCCACCCCCACCCCAAGTGATGGGTTTTAATTTGTTTTACTTTGAGACAGTTTCCTGGAAAGCCCCCCCTCACCCAGGGAGGCGTCCCCTGGCAGCACCTCAGCCCTGCCCAGCCCAGGCCCGACCACCCAGGTCCGACTCCCCCTTTTGCCCCCCCACCCGTGCCCCCTCCAGCCTCCTGTGAATCCAGCCCATTTAAAATTCCCTTTGAAAAGGCCTCTGTTTGGGTGAGTTCTGTGGGCTCTGCCTAGAGAGCGCAGATTATCTGAAAATGGGTGTTATTGATTACAACCAGGTGGTCTTGGTGGAAAGGGGTCCACTTGAACCAAGATAAATATTTGCCCGCACAAAGAACAAGCGGTCCCTGTTGCGGGCGGGGCGTCCCCGCGGCGGTGCCGGCAGCCAGCGGCCCTTTCTGGCCCCGCGCAGCCCGGGACTGTGTTTCCCAATTAGGACAGAGACGCGCGGGGCGGGCAGGGCGCACAGGGCCCGCGGCGCCCGTGCCAAAGGCTCGCAGCCTGCCTGGGCTGGGGACTGTATTTTCTTTGGCTTTCGGGCGCGCTCCTGATTATTTATTTCTTTTCCCTCTGTTTTATTTTTATTTTCAAGTTGCCGGCCGGGCTGGACGCCGTCCATTCACCCCGCTGCCTTGGAGCGCGGCGCGCAGACAGCCGGAGCCGGCCCGGGCTCGGTCCCGCAGCCGCCCGGCCGCCGCCGGCACCCCGGGGGGTGGGGGGAGCTGAGGACCGGAGCAGGGGACAGCGGGGGGCGGGGGAAGGACAGAGGAGGCGCCGCAGGGGAGTGGCCGCGCAGCCAAGGGCGAGAGACAGGGTCAGCGGGTGGAGGGCCTGGGGGTGTCTAGGCTGTGCCCTCTCCAGAGATGCTGTGACCCGGCAGTAGTAATGTGGTTTTCTCGAAGAAGATGGTAATGGGGGTAAAATCTGGGGGTCGGTTCAGGAGGAAGCTGAAACTGGACCCTCCCTGGGCTCCTCTTTCTTCCATTCAGTTGGGCTCTCCCGACCCTCTGCCCCAGTGAGCCCACGTGGCCGCTAGGGTGGGGGGTCTCTCTGGAGTTCCCCCCACTCCTTCTCTTGCCTCCGGAGATCCCAGCCCCCCCTTCAAGAGCCGGTTATGGCTGGGTGGGCCGAGGGAGATGGGTGGAGAAGGGAGGTGTTCCCTTTCTCAGTTAGCATAGGAAGCCAGAGGCTTTGGGGAGAGACCCAATCCTCCCTCCCCACCCCCACAGGACATTGTCCAGTGCTCAGCGGGAGGGCTAGAGGCTGAGCTGTAGGGAGCAGGAAGGTCTAATTCCCAGTGATTCTAGAGGGCAGATTGGAAAAGCTGGGGTCAGAAGAGAGCCAGGGAAACCGCCTAGGAAAGCGGAGGAAACATTTCTCTGTCAAGGGCAAGTCACAGGCGCCCCTAGCAGCTGTCCTGATGGAGGCGGGGGGGGGGGGGGGGGGGGGGCGTGCCAGCGATCGAAAAACAGCGCTA
>CAUYRH010129180.1:0-10447 GCA_963574655.1 Perodicticus potto
AGTCTCCTGCCTTCACCTCCCAAGTAGCTGGGCTCAAGCGAGTCTCCTGCCTCCACCTCCCAAGTAGTTGGGACTACAGGCACCCGCCACAACGCCCAGCCATTTTTTGTTTGCAGCCGCCATTGTTGTTTAGCAGGCCCAGGCTGGATTCAAACCTGCCAGCTCAGGTGTACGTGGCTGGCGCCTTAGCCCGTTGAGCCACAGGCGCCGAGCCTATTGTGGCTCAATTCATAATTGCCAAGTCATGGAAGCAACCTAAGTGCCCATCAACCCATGAATGGATCAACAAACTGTGGTATATGTATACCATGGAATATTACTCAGCCATTAAAAAATATGGAGACTTTACATCTTTTGCATTTACCTGGATGGAGGTGAAATACATTCTTCTTAGTAAAGTATGACAAGAATGGAAAAATAAATATCCAGTGTACTCCATATTAGTATGAAATCAATATATAAACAATTACATGTTCATAAAAACAATAAAACACTAATATAGTCCAATTTGGGGGTAGAGGGGAGAGGGGAAGATGTATGGCAGAAGGAGGGAGAGCATGAGGCAAGATCTCAACTAATGTGCACATTGTGAGGGTGTATAATACACCCTCTGGGTGAGGGGCTCTTCTACAAATGGCACTTTACCCTGGAAGTGAGAACAATGTAACCTAAAAATTGTACCCTCCTATTAATTTAAATGAAGTTTTAATAATGAAAAGTTTTTGTCATAGCACAAGTTATTTTGTTCATCTGAATGTTAAGATCAATGGTCATAGCAGGCACCATAAAAATGGATAAGGAAACATATTTATTAGGATTAAATTGGTGAACATTGGCCAGGCAAGGTGGTTTACACTTATAATCCTAGCACTTTGGGCGGCCAAGGCAGGTGGATTGCTTGAGCTCAGGAGTTCAACACCAGCCTGAGCAAGAGTGAGACACCATGTAGGGAGAATGGGGACCAAAGACCCCATTCTTGGCAGGGGGAAAACACCCCCAGAAAAGGGGAATAACAGAGAAATAAGCTGAACAAGGCAGAATAAAAACAATTTAGTTACCTTACTTTTAAATTAACAGTTCAATTACTTGTCTGGGCAGTTTCTACTTTTGCTGGAAGCCTGGCCTATAAGAGATACAGCTTACAAACACCCCTGCTGGGTCTATAAGCACTCTGAAGAACAATAACTGTAGCAGAAGCTGCATACAAGGACTGGGAAGGAACATTAACCAGGCCAACCCCTGCCCGGTCAATAGTCAACAACCTTCCAGAAGCTAATACCCATTGTGGGGATTTGTATAATGGCCAGGACAGAGATCAAGGGAACTGCTTGATCCCTGAGATACGGGCAGGAAGGCTTGTACCCTAACCACGGATGGAAACACCTCCAGGTAGAGATAAGAGGAAAATTCCTCTTTTCCACCAATTCTTCAGAGGAGAAATGACGCCACCATGTCTGCTCCACAGAGGAACTACAAGGGTCCAACCTTCCCCCAAGGGATCTGTGTTCATGACCACAAACAGGAGGCTGCCCCCACACAAGGCTCAGGTTCCAGATTTCTTAAGGCTGCCCAGACCCTTAAAGCTAATGATTACAGATAAAATAAGAACTAATATGCTTACTCATAGAAACTGCTGACATTTTTGTTCCCTTCCTCAACTTACCCCCTCAACTAAATAAGAAAATAGCCTTTAGACTCGGCACCCATAGCACAATGGTTACGACACTGGTTACAGTGCCAGCCACATGCACCGAACATGGCAGGTTCAAGCCGGGCCTGGGCCCCCTAAAGAACGATGACAACTGCAACAAGAAAATAGCCGGGCATTGTGGCACAGCACTCTACCGAGGGCAACAAAGTGAGACTCTGTTTCTAAAATAAATAAATAAAAATAAAAATGGGGGTCTCACTTTTGCTTAGGCTGGTCTCAAACTCCTGAGGTCAGACAATCCACTTACCTCTGCTTCCCAGAATGATGGGATTACAGGCATGAGCCACTGTGCTCGGCCAATATGTATTAATTTTCTTTCTTTCTTTCTTTTTCTTTTTTCTTTTTTTTAGACAATCTTACTTTATCACCCTTTGTAGAGTGCTGTGGCATCACTCAACTCACAGCAACCTCCAACTCCTAGGCTTAGGGGATTCTCTTGCCTCAGCCTCCCAAGTAGCTAAGACTACAAGAACCCGCCACAATGCCTGGCTATAGTTTGGCTGGGGCCAGGTTTGAACCCTCCACCCTCTGTATATGGGGCCAGCGCCCTACCCACTGAGCCACAGACACAGCCTGTCTTCCTTCCTTCCTTCCTTTCTTCCTTCCTCCCTCCGTCCCTCCCTCTCCCTCTCCGCCTCCCCCATCCCTCCCTCCCTCCCTCCCTCCCTTCCTTTCTTCCTCCCTTTTCTTTTCTGACACAGTCTCACTTTGTAGCCCTTTGTAGAATGCTGAGGTTACATAGCTCACAGCAACCTAAAATTCTTGAGCTCAAGCAATTCTCTTGCCTAAGCCTCCCAAGTAGCTGGCATTACTGGCACCTGCCACAATGCCTGGCTATTTTTAGAGATGAGGTCTCGCTCTGGCTCAGACTGGTCTCCAACCTGTGAGCTCAGACAATCCACCCACCTCAGCCTCCCAGAGTGCTAGGATTACAGGCAGGAGCCACAGCACGCGGCCATGTTTTTCTTCAATTTTGTAAAGCAAATATCCCTGTAAACACAACCAGGTCAAGAAATAGAATTTTGGGGCAGCACCTGTGGTTCAGTGAGTGGGGCGCCGGCCCCATATGCCAACAGTGGCAAGTTCAAGCCCAGCCCCGGCCAAATTGCAATTAAAAAAAAAAAAAAAAAAAAATAGAATTTTATCAGTCATGCCAGAAGCCCTCCACATGTTCCATTTCAATTATAAGTCACTCCCTCCCCAAAAAGTTAACCACTCTCCAAACTCTTGGAGTGATCATTTCTCTGCCCTTTAGAGTTTGTCACCAAGCATGTATCCCTAGATGCTATAGCTTAGTGTTCATTTTTTAAATTTAACATGCCTTTTAAATGTCTTTTCATCTACAAGTTTTCTCCTCCATCTCTTTCTTTCCCTTGCAGTTTTTCTGTGGAAGAAAGCCTATGGATCTATAGAGTCTTCCAAAGTCTGAATTTTAGTGACTTCACAGTCATTTTGCAGTTCAACTTGTCCTTTCATCCTTTGCAGTTACTGCAAATTGACAGCTGGATCCAGAAGCTTGATCAGACTCTGGTTCAACCCCTTTGGCAAAACTGTAAATGCTGTCAGGTTCTTTCTTTGTTAGTCACATAATGTCTGGTTTTCTCTCTTTGTATGATGTTGGCAGGTGTTGTTGAGTGCTCCGGTCCGTTAATTTATTGGTGGCCAAATAAATCTACTTCTATTATTTCTTTTTATTAGTTAGAAAACTTTTATTAAGAGATTCTTGGCCAGATACAGTGGCTCGCACCTGTAATCCTAGCATTCTAGGAGGCTGAGGCAGGAGGATTACCTGAGCTCATGGAGTTTGAGACCAGCCAGAGCAACAGTGAAACCCCTGTCTCTACTAAAAAATAGAAAAACCAGCTGGGTGGTATGGCAGGTGTCTATAGTCCCAGCTATTCAGGAAGCTGAGGCAAGAGGATCACTTGCACCCAGGAGTTTGAGGTTGCTGTAAGCTAGGCTGATGATACTGCACTCTATCCTGGACAACAGAGTAAGACTCTGTCTCAAATAAGTAAGTAAGTAAATAAATAAATAAATAAATAGATTATTATTCTAATAATGCTATTTGGCAATTCAAAGGTATAGTTCATATAGGGAAGGTGGTAGGATACATGCGTGATTTTTTACCTATAGTTTTCATTTTTGAGCTTCCTCTAGAGAACTAGCTCTCCTTTAAAAAATGTGAACTCATGGATTCAAACATATTTGATGGATTTTATTTATTTATTTATTTATTTATTTATTTTGAGACAGAGTCCCCAGCCATTGCCCTGGGTAGAGTGCCGTGGGGTCACAGCTCACAACAACCTCCAACTCTTGCCTCAGTTTTTCTATTTTTAGTAGAGACAAGGTCTTGCTTTGCTCAGCCTGCTCTTGAACTCGGGAGCTCAAGCAATCCACCCACCTCAGCCTCCCAGAGTACTAGGATTACAGGCGTGAGCCACCACGCCTGAACTTTATTTTTTTGAGACAGTCTCACTCTGTCACCCTGGGTAGAGTGCCATCATATCATAGCTTACAGCAACCTCAAACTCCTAGGCTTAAGTGTTCTTCCTGCCTCAGCTTCCCAAGTGGCTGGGACTACAGGTGCCTGTCATAATGCCTGGCTATTTTTCTTTTTTTGAGACAGAATCTCACTATGTCAGCCTGGGTAGAGTGCCTTGGTGTCACACCTCACAGGAACCTCAAACTCTTGGACTTAAGTGATTCTCTTGCTTCAGCCTCCCAAGTAGCTGGGACTACAAGTGCCTGCCACAATGCCCAGCTATTTTTTGGTTGCAGTTGTCATTGTTTAGCAGGCCCGGGCTGAGCTCACACCTGCCAGTCTTGGTGTATGTGGCTGGCACCCTACTCATTGAGCTATGAGCGCTGAGCCACCTGGCTATTTTTTTGTTGTAGTTGTCATTGTTTAGCAGGCCTGGGCCTGATTCGAACCTGCCAGCCCTGGTATATGTGGTCAGATCCCTAACCACTAAGCTGCAGGCGTCAAGTTGATACCCAGCTAGTTTTTCTATTTTTAGTAGAGATAGGGTCTCGCTCTTGCTCAGGCTGGTCTTCAACTCTGAGTTCAGGCAATCCACCTGCCTTGGCCTCCCAGAGATACAGGGTGGCCATAAAGTTTGTATGCAATGGATTTTATGGCCACTGTATATTTGATGAATTTTAATTCATGGCAAGTATTATTATTTTTTGAGACAAAGCCACCATTCCTTGTCTCAGCCTATTATTATAATTGGCTCCTAAAAGACTTGATCAACCTCTAGTATAGTAGTAGTCTTTGTAGCATCCTTTTTTTTTTTTTTTTTTTTTTTAAATTTTAGCCAAAATTCTTCCCAAAGGATATAGTTCTGTCTGGTATGACCAAGTGTTCAAGGCTTATCTTTTACATCCCTTGCCCCAGATTTGCAAATAGCTGTTTCTCCAAGAAGCAGCCTAGGATCATAATTTGTGTATTAAGAAATGAGGATGCTCACGCTGTGAGTTGCTTGTTGTGTTTTTAGCACTTTAAGGAAAGAAAGAAAGATTAGACAGATAAATGATAGAAACAGCTATGTATAACTTTCTTTTTTTTTTTTTTTTTGAGACAGAGCCTCAGGCTGTTGCCCTGGGTAGAATGCCATGGCATCACAGCTCACAGCTACCTCCAACCCCTGGGCTTAAGTGATTCTCTTGTTTCAGCCTCCCAAGTAGCTGGGACTACAGGTGTCCACCACAGTGCTGGCCATTTTGGGGTTGTAGTTGTCATTGTAGTTTGGCAGGCCCAGGTTGGATTTGAACCCCCCAGCTCTGGTGTACGTGGCTGGTGTCTTAGCCACATGAGTTGCAGGTGCCAAACCTGAATAGCTTGTTTTTAAAAACTTAACCATTTTGGGTGGCACCTGTGGCTCAAAGGAGTAAGGCGCCGGCCCCATATGCCAGAGGTGGCAGGTTCAAACCCAGTCCTGGCCAAACCCCCCCCCCCCCGAAAAAAAAAAAAACTTAACCATTTTTAGATTACATCTGTATTTCCTTTTTTCCATATCAAAAATTTTGGCTTTCAAGAATAGAGGAAATGATAAATTAGAATATTCTTTCTTTCTTTCTTTCTTTCTTTCTTTCTTTCTTTCTTTCTTTCTTTCTTTATTTATTTATTTTGAGACAAGAGTCTCACTCTGTTGCTCCAGGTAGAGTACAGTGGCATCATCATAGCTCACAATGCTGGGCTCAAGTGATCATTCTGCCTCAGCCTTGCAAGAAGCTGGGACTACAAGCATGCCACCACCACACCCAGCTAATTTTTCCTGTTTTTGGTAGAGATGGGGTATCATTCTTGCTCAGGCTGGTCTCAAACTTCTGACCTTAAATGATTCTCCCGCCTCAGGCTCCTGGAGTGCTAGGGTTACAGGTGTAAGCCACCACACCCAGCCAATCCTCATTATTAATTACTTATTTATTTTATTCCACATTCCACTATACTCTCAAAATAGCAATGCTAATATTACCAATTCCAAAGTGATTACTGAGACAGTTACATAAATTGTTTTGCATATGCTGCCTCCATTCCTCCCTCATTTATTTTTAGAACAATAATTGGCAAACATTTTTTCTACCATTTTAATTTTGAACTATGTGATTTCATTAGGTTTTAGTATATTCACAGAGTTGTACAACCAGCACCACTCTCTACAATGTTTCCATCACCTCTGAAATAAACCCTACACTTTCCTATTTGCCTTTTCCCCTACTCCCTGGTAATTACTAATCTACCTTCTGTCTCTGAATTAGAGCAGTTATGTGGGTTCAGCCTCTTCTGTACTTGACACCATCACTCTGCCATCCCAGATGGACAGGAGCTTTCAGCATAGAAATGCGGGCTGCAGTCTGTTTACAGGAGCCCCAAATAGAAAGGCTTTGTTTTCCATCTGTGATCAGCCTTGGGTACTATAGCTGCATTACCTGAACCAGGCCATGAATAGGAAGAGCAGATTACATTTTCAGAGCTGAAAAACTCTCTTCTCCTAAAACTGTGACCAGAACCAACCCCTTTGGACTTCAGCCTTGAATGCTATGAATCCCAGATAAGACTGCCCCTCAGCCTACACAGAAGTCATAGCTCAGATATCCCCAAGACCTGAGAATTTCTCCCAGAGTTTGCCCCCCACCCAGCCCACCCCTAACTCTGGACCCCACCAGAGCCTGGATCACAATGAATTGAATGATGTGTTTATGTGGCAGTTCCCCCAACCAGTCTGGGAGGCTTTTGAAAGCAAGGATGGTGTTATTTATTTTATACTCCCAGGGCCAGAGAATACTCTTCATCAATGTGTTAACAAGGTAGAGACGGAAGAAGTCAGTGAAGTGATAAGAGTCTTGTCCCCCAAACAGACTGGCTTCACCTCTTCAGTGTTGCCACCCTTTCCTCTTCCCCAGTATAGGACAGGGCTCAGGGTAAGTATGTAGATGAGTGATATCTTCATTTAAGCTTCAAAAAATTCCCACCTAGGGCGGTGCCTGTGGCTCAAAGGAGTAGGGCGCCAGCCCCATATGCCAGAGGTGGTGGGTTCAAACCCAGCCCCGGCCAAAAACCGCAAAAAAAAAAAAAAATCCCACCTATAGGACTTTGGGAGAATACCTTTATTTAGCTTAGGTAGATATTCTTACACATTTTTGGATACTTGGGTTAAAATTTTCTCTGTTGCATTAAATCAATGGTCGTTAAGCTCTTACCTATGATAAACATAAACATGCAAGCATAATGCAGACTAGAATAAAAGGCTGGTGTATACAAACAGTAAGAACAGATATACTAATACAGGTTTTAGAAAAGGGAAACCAGTAGGAGGTGATTGAAATACCACTCCCTCACTCCAGCTCTCACCCTGGTGCCCAAATATGTGTACTCCCTCCTCTTAGACATAAGTCCTCAGACCTCCTGGAGAGGAACAAGGGCCTTAAAAGGATAAAAGGCAGCCTTGCTTGTTCCTGCCTGCAGGGAAGGCAGAGGAAGACTATTCCCCCAGGCACAATATCCCAGACTCATAGGGTCAAATTGCTCAGCATTGTCCAAGCAGTGAGACCAACTCTGTGCCAGTGTCCTGGGTTGTCTTTTCTCTTCACTCTTGGTAACTCCCATTTGTCAAAGAGATTGGACAGGTCCTCGCGTGGCCTGCTCTAGCTGTTTCTCACATTAGTCAGCATCCTCATAAAGTCAGCCAGCTGCTGAATCCAGGGACTTTCAGAGAGCTCTTCAGATCTCAGAGGCCTAAGGGCCTCCTTAACCCTAACAGGCCTCCCAGCTCGAGCACAACTTCAGAAGGCTCTATTGGCTCCTGTGTTGCCTGCTGTGTCCACCGTCTGTGGTCAACATGGAGAAGGGCTAGTCCAGGTTAGGGGCAGGCATGATTCCCTAGATAGGCCAGGTAGACAGAGTCTAGGCGTCAAGGCAGTGTCCTCAGGCCCCTAATACCGCATGTGCACTTGGAAGTGCTCACAATGGGCATGCTTCATGCTCAGCCCATAGATGGGAGTCATGTCCACTTTCACACCTGGCAGCACACTGAATTCCACCTGCTGCAGCAGGATGGCCAAGAAAAGAAAGACTTCCAAGCGGGCAATGGTCTCCCCAATGCACTTTCGCTTGCCCAAGCCAAAAAGAATCACCTTCTCACTTAGTGCCTTGTTGATAATGCCATCAGGGGTGAGAAACCGTGTGGGCCGGAACTCGAATGGGTCACCCCACAGCTTCCTGTAACCAGAGGGAGAGAGCTGAAGAGGCAGTCTGGGGGCTCAGAAGCACAAAGTGGCTTGAGCCCCAGCCCACAAACAGGAGGGTCTGAAACCCAAGAGAGGAGGGGCCTAGCCTTCTCTGTGCCCCTTCTCAACTTACTCGTCATGGTTGATCTGCCACTGGTTCACAAAGACACAATGCCCCTTGGGGATGTAAAAGCCATTGATACTCGTGTTTCTGGTGGTGCTGGGGAGAGAGCAAGTTCAGTCAGGCTCATGAACACCAGGGAATGCCCTTATCTCCCATTCCATGTCCCTCCTACCTCCCTAGTCAGGTATGACAAGTGTCAGAAGCAGTGAATCTTTACCTGTGGGGAATGGTGAAGGGCATGAAGGAGGAGTGTCGGAAGGTCTCCAAGATGAAGGCCTCCAAATAGGGCAGCTGGGGTCTGTCAGACAGCCGGGGCCGCCGTGCCCTGCCAATTACTGTGTCTGCAGAACACAGAGGACCAGATTGGTTAAGGGGCTGCCTAGACTTTGGCCAGACCCCTGGGCATGACACTTTTGAAAGGCATTACCACCTACCTAGTTCCTCCTGGATCTTTTTCTGTATTTTGGGGTTCGTCACCAAGTACATAAGGCTCCAGGAGATGGCAGTTGTGACTGTGTCAAACCCTGGACAAGGAAGAACAGAGGGAGAAGTTAGGCAGGTGGTGGGTCAAGGCACTTGGGCACATGAAGGGCACAATGTGGTTACTCATACCAGCTCCAAAGATATCTGAGACAATATTAACGATCTTCTCATCTGACAGCTGGATGTTGGCATTCTCATCCAGCTTCTTGTCCTGACAGTGCTCAATCAGGCTGTCTGTGATGTCCCGGATATGGCCCTTGATAGGGAAGGTCCATGAGTGAGCAAGATACCAAACTCAGACTTCCCCCTCCATCCAGGTTGCTCAAGGGATGACACTTCCGATGCTGTTAACCCCAGCTTCTCTCTCCTCTCCAAGGTTCTCTCCTACCTTGGAATACTACTAGCCTCTACTCAAGGGACATGTGACACAGAGTCTGGTACTGTGTTCCTCTGGATGTGCTCTTTAACTTCTTCTACCATGTGGCCAGGAGACAAACTGTTTAACTCCTCCTGGTCCTCACAAGTTTCCCCAGATGCTGCATGTGGAGGTTATGCAGTGGCTATTGCTGTCTGATGGAAGCATAGAAGGGCTACTGGAGAAAAAATTCTATTTCCCTGCCAAGAATGGAGTCCACTCCACAATTGGCTCCAAAATCCAGGGTGAATCCTCTAAGAACTTGCCAAACCTCAGGCTGTGCCTCATGTCTCTGACTTTGCAGCCCCTAACCCTACCTGCTCCCACCACCCACATGCCTCTCTCCAGCTAGTACCTTCTCAAACGTTTGATAGTGTTCCTTGACCATCTTCTTCATGAAGCTGCAGAACTTCTTGTTCAGTTCCTTGAAGGCATCCAGGGCAGGGTTGGGCAGGTAGCGGAGGATAGGGATGAAGTCAGCTGGGTTTCCAGAGGCCACCACCTCCCCGAACTCATTATTCAGGTTGACTATGCTGAGCAGTTCTTGGTTGTTATGGTCATAGCGCCGGCCAAAGCATATAGCACAGATGACATTGGCCACAGACACTACCACATACCTGTAAGGGTCAAAGCGCCCAGCCCCTGCCATCAACTCCTGGAACTTGCTGATTAGGGCTTCAGCCTCCTTGCTCACATGCTCCTCTAGGTAGCAAGAGGATGAAGAAGCCGGGTCAGAGGCGATAGAGAAAGTCTTCAGGCCATTCTGGGCCAGGCGCCGGCGGGCAGCCCACACTGGTCCAGAGTCTGGACTGAAGGTCATGCTCTGGCCCTCAGTGATGAGGGTGAAGCTGTAGAAGTCGGGCCGGCCCTTGAAATCATCTCCCTGCCGCACCAGGGCCTGCCGGATGGTGTCCAGGCCGCTCAGCACCACCACGGGCGTGGAGCCAATGCGGATCTGTAGCACGTCCCCGTACCGCTG
>CAUYRH010129183.1:0-34892 GCA_963574655.1 Perodicticus potto
TTTTTTTTTTTTTGAGACAGAGCCTCAAGCTGTCACCCCTGGATAGAGTGCTGTGGCATCCCAGCTCACAGCAACCTCCAATTCTTGGGCTCAAGCGAGTCTCCTGCCTCCGCCTCCCAAGTAGCTGGGACTACAGGCGCCCGCCACAATGCCCGGCCATTTTTTGGTTGCAGCCGTCGTTGTTGTTTGGCAGGCCGGGCTGGATTCAAACCACCAGCTCAGGTGTACGTAGCTGGCGCCTTAGCCCGTTGAGCCACAGGCGCCGAGCCGAAAACTTCACATCTTTAACTGACTTTAGTCTCTTGTGTGGAGTATGTTAGCCATGGAAACTCAGGCAGAACTGGTGTTTGCACAACTTGATGAGTTGGGACATCAAAGAACATAGAGAGCTCTGTTGCTTACTCTGACCTCCTCTTCTCTTTGCTTCTTTCTATCTTGAGGGTACTTGGTGAGGGCTGTTGCTGGATGTGGAGAGTCCAGACACAATGGGAAGGAGCATGGACCAGAAATGGCCCTTGTGTGATAGAGTCTACTGCTATGTGAAGATGTTGTCTCATGGAAGTAGAGTTTTGTTTTCCTTCCTTTTAGACTCTAGTATTTCTCTTCATTTAGATTCTTCTTTGACTTCAGGCTTCAGTGTTCAGAGGTAATTCCATTGACTTTAGCTTTAATTAAGAATAAAGAAGTCATTAGGAAAGCAGATTCCTCCTTCCAATTCCTAGTTAAATTGCAGGCAGGATTGTTGTCTGCTAATGATCTAGCCGCACTTTATTTCAGACTTTGGCTAAATGTTTGCTCAAGGTTTTTGTAAAAATAATCCACCTTTTAAAATTATCATTATGGGATTTTTTTTCATCTATTACAATGTACTAGACTCCTTGGAATTTGTTTCATAAAACACAAAGTTTGCACTATTAAGAGTCAAATCTTCAGCAATCTCAGAGCATTCAGAAGCAGGTGCCCTTTGATTCTTCCCATCGAAATTTACTTATTATCATTTTTTTTTTGAGTAACAAAATAAGAGTAACAGAAAAAAAACCAGTGGATTAATATGTAAGCATATGTAGTCCTGGTTCTTAACCCCTGGAACATATTCCTAGTTTATCATAATTCATTTATGCATTTTTAATAAGTGTTACCTTGATATTGTTGGAAACGTGGTAGGCTTGCTTGCTCACTCTTACCATTCTTATTAGGTGCTACAGTGGAAATTATTTTGGGGTCACCCTGGGATTAAGAGCCCAGGAAACCACAACCCAAACCAGATTTTAATCTGTACTTTCAATAATAACCATATAAGCTCGGTGCCTGTGGCTCAAGGGGCTAAGGCACCAGCCACGTACACCTGAGCTGGCGGGTTCGAATCTAGCCAGGGCCCACCAAACAACAATGACGGCTGCAACCAAAAACCAATAATAACCATATATATCAAAGAAGTAGTTTATGGGGAGAGGAAGAAGATGACTGGTAAAAAGTGAAAAGGAAGAGGAGGAGTGGGAAAAAATGAAAGGATAGAGAACAAAGAGAAAGCAGCAAATTGACACCTGTCCATAGAAGACCCCAAGCATGCTCCTCGATAGCCAACCACTTCCCAGGTGGATAAGAAGCCCTAGGTTGCTCTGATGGAACCCAGCTTCCTGTGAACTCACAAGTTTTCAGATTCTCAAATGGTAGAATTAATTTTTCTGTCAAACTAAATGTTATATGGATGCCCAAGGTATAAAAACAAACATCCTTTTATTAATATAAATTTACCATAGAAATTAACATTTATAACATTTTCTTTAGTATAAAATTAATTGGCCAATAATTACATTATTAAACAAGCACAAAAATGTGAAATTCAAGGATATTGGGTGGTACTTCTCTCCACCATGTTTAGCTTCTGTGCTTTGTTCTAAATGCACAGGATTAAGGAAGTCTTGTTTTTCATTAAAGGCGAATAGTAAATAATTTGTAAAACTTCTAGGAATATGCAAACAATTTTAAATAGCCTTAATATCTTGAAAGAGAGAAATTGATAAATTTGGGTTTGAAGGCTGATCAGTAATCATAGTTGCAAACATAGGTACTCTGGTACAAAGTGAGACAAAGTCATCTCATACTGAAATATTTACAGTGGATGCCAATGCTCTGCGTAAGGTGGGAGAGTCTTAGGTTCACAGCATGAGGAGTGCTCTGCACTGAGACCTAAGATGTCTGTGGTATTTAACTGAAGGTGCACACTTGAGTTTGGTAGCTTGCTGGCTTTAGGTGAATGCATATCTAAATTTTAAAGAAAACAGAACAGAACAATGGCTTTTCTAGTGAATGACATCTACACATTCAAACACATGCTTAGAGATGGAAGGAGACACTGAACTTTGAGATCAGCACATACTGACTTGATTCAGCAACAAAAGTCAACATAGTAGGGTGGCGCCTGTGGCTCAAGGAGTAGGGCACTGGCCCCATATACCTGGGGTGGCGGGTTCAAGCTCAGGCCCAGCCAAAACTGCAAAAAACCCCCAAAAAACAAACAAACAAAAGTCAACATAGTATAGGGCTACTATGTTCCTATGTTACAGACTTTTTCTGATTTTAATTACAGTTAAATACGTAATTGTCTAAATCAAATATTATGAGGTTGCGAAACTCTTCTTTGGGAGTGAAGTGTCCACAGCTTTAGCCTGGATCAGGGTCCCATTCTCACCTCATCAAATCACCTGGGTGCTAAAGCATTATTCTGGTGATAGCAAGATGGTCTGTATTTTCTGAAATTTTGGTCACTTTGTTTCATTGTGGTGTCCTCTACTAGACTCTTGTGATAAATTTATACTTTTCATTAGATTATTCTTAGATAATTCTTAGCATAAAACTCCTAACACCTGAATTTGGTTTTCAAGATCTTTCTCTACCTTTCAAAGTTGCTGATCCAAAAACGGCACCCCAACAGAACATCTCTTTTCACCATTTGCTTTTGCTTTCTCTTCTTCTAAAATGCTTTTTCCTTCTATCTCTTTGTGTCTCAGTCTTCATGATCTTCGAAGTGATCATCATTTTTGGTCCCGCAATGTATATACACTATGCCTGTGTATGTATAAAAAACACAGACTTGTGAATAAATCATACAAATGAATATTTAATGACGTGGAAATATTGTGCTCATTATGTTAAACGGAAAAGCAAATTGAAAAATAAGGTTCTGTTTCTTTTCTGAGGAGAAAAATATGTAGGAAAAAAATCCTCAGTATTCTACATCCACAAAAATGTTAGTTTGTGGAACTGGAGATGAGGTTTATTTCCTTATTGACATTTTATATGTTTGGACAGTAAACATTTTACTTTTGTAATAAGTCATACATTAATAAAAGGCATCTCTAAAGTACACAGAGTACAAATCTCACTCTTAAATAAACTTTTAGAATACCTGAACCCCACATTCTTCCCAGTTGCTCTCACAATTACTCATATCTCCAGGTATTTTACAGAACGTTTGATCAACATGAGTGGCACAAGGATGGCAACAATGCAGAAGTTCCACATAGCAAAGTTTTGAGGTCTGTTTCTGTTAGCCCAGACAGAAGTAAAATTGGTATTTTTCATGCTAATGTAACTATGCCTTTGGAAATCATCAAATCGTCCTTTGCCTGCCACCATTCTCCTTTACCTCCAAGGATTGGGTACACCTAAGATTTCACTAATGAAAAAGGAATTGAGATGTAATATTTCCCAAAGACCTGGGTGACTTTTAAAATATCCTCCTCAACAGGACAAGAGCGTGCAATTCTGCTGTGTCACGGTTGTGAATAACACGTCCACAAAGAAACATGGCTGCCGTTTCTGGCGAATGTGTTATGCAAAATGAGTTGCGTCTCAGTCCACTCTTTTCTTTCTGGGGTCCTGGTATCTTGCTCTGTGGCTTTTTTCTGCACATGTTCTTCTGCCATAAAGGGGAGTATATTTGGTCCTCGTTGATTATTTTTTAAAAAAGTGAATTAGGCAGTTTTCCTTGAAACTTCCTTCCTAATTTGGCATGAAGTAGAATAAAATAGTAGGAATGATGGAATTTATTTGGAGATACCAAAATAAGAAGGGGAATTGTTTGGTAAGGCAGCAGACTGTGAGAGGGCTGAGGAAGGGATCGAAGAAAATTATCAAGCATGCATGTTGTTTTTAACTGATACTTGAGACGGGGATGTGCAACAGCTGTGTTGTTGCCTTTTTTTTTTCTCGTGCCAACTCTCTTTATTTGATTGATTTTCTCTCTGACAGCCCACTGTGCTGATAAATGTGTCCATGGTCGCTGTGTTGCTCCAAACACCTGTCAGTGTGAGCCTGGCTGGGGAGGCACCAACTGCTCCAGTGGTAAGTTTCCACCTGCCCTTGTCTGTCTCGGGATGTTTTGCTGTGTGGGCCCCCTTGTCTGCACATGACCCTGAACCAAGCTTTCCTTCTTCAGCTCTAGGCAGAGCCTACTGTGGACTCCAAATCCAGTCATTTGTATGGTCCCTTCTGAATCTTTTCGTGTATGTACAGAACTGTTGTTGGGTATAAAGAGATGTACTTGGAACATGGAAATTTCAACTATCTGATACTCATACTTCTGTAAATATAAATGCATTTTCCAGAGTAGTGTCCATAATTTAGGTTCCTTACTTTAGCAAGGCAGTTCTGGAAACATAGCTATTGTATTGTATTTTTAACGTCTGTGTTTACCTGTTGATCCATCTAAACTGCTATCTTGGTGATTAAAATTCATCACCTGTTGGTTGTAGCTCAGAAGTAAGATTGGTATGTTTCATGCTAATATAACTATTTGTGTCTGAATTCCGAGATGCAAATATTGAACACTTGCTTAGATAATTTAGGGAGAAATATTTGTAATAAATAAAAATTCCTGAGTATTTTGGTACTTGTTGAATCAAATCATAGCGTAGTATGCAATTTGTCTCTGTTAAGTTACATTTATTATTTCTAAAATGATGCTGTTTTGGACTGTAAGCAGGCTGCACCCAAAATTCTGTATTCATTATTAGGAAGATCAAATGATGGAATGTCACATAATACAGTTGCTTTTCTAAATTTCACAGTTAAAACTTAAATCTTCTGGTTGACTTTTCACTACATATGTAATTGCGTCCACTTCCTAGTGCCTTAATGCTTCTTTTTTTGGCTTAAGAAACATGAAAAGGCATTGAAGTGCAGCTAAATTGTAAAGCATGAGCTGTTACAATTTGAAAAAGGAAATAAGAGTTTTAAAAAATTAGCAAGTTCTCGTGACAGCATGAATTTGTCTTCACTGCGATCACGTAATTTTTGAAACTGGTCCGAAAGGGCTTTAAGCTAGTTTTATGAATATTTGCTTGCTTATTTACTTTAGAACTGGGGAGATTACTCTTTATCTTGCTAGGACGACTTATTTTGAACTTGTGATCTTTTGGCGTTCCCTGAAACAGCATCTCCAGGGGAAGCCCTTGTGCGGTTTGTGCACAGAGCTCTTGGCGAGAAAGAGCCTTTTTGTTGTACCTTAAACAGGGAGTGTGTGTGTGTCTTTCTGCCCTTGACAGGCTTCTCAATTCCAGTGGGTAACTGTCTTGCAGGGTTTTGTTTGGCTTCTGTTGGAGACCAGGAGGAGAGTAGGCATTTTGTTCACACGCCATTGAGGCAAAATGTTTGGGATGTGGGATTTGGCTCATGTCCATTTTTCTGGCCGACTGACCTCAAACGCAATGTTGCTTTCATTAACTTTTCCAGCTTAAAAATCAGTGGTGGCCTAGACATTTTGAAGAAAAATAACATTATTATAAACTAGAAAGAAAGGGAAGAGTGGGTGTATTCTTCGTTTGAAAAATGAGGTTTGTGACTAATTCCAGGGCAAGAAGGCTATGGAATAATTGTGGTTGTATTCAGACTTTGTCTCCTAAGAACCACAGCCTACCTCAAGCTAAGGGATCTGACTGAAGACTGTTTGTGTAAGCAAAACAAAAGCCTACGTGGGTTGCAGACTCTCTAGAACTGACTTGGGGCCCTTCTAGAAAGTAAACTGCTGCTTTATTTTGGAGGTTACTGGCTTTTGAGGGAAGACTCTAGAATTCTGAGGACATATGTTCTTTTAATATGGGAAGATGATATTTAGGCAACTTTCAGTTTATTCTCTACAACTCATGGTTTAGATTTATAATGAACAAAAACATAAATAAACATGAACAGATATCTGAAGTCTTTAAAGATGTTCAGAGAAAAACATTTTCGATACCTTTTGCTTAGGCACTCAAAAAATAGTATGCTAAGCTGAACTACTCACTGTGTTTTGCTACGTGGGTTTTATCTGTGGCAGTAATCTTAGTACCAGGAAATATAAAATTTTATTTACTCTTGGCCAGATAATTCTGGAAATAAAATGTAGGCTCTAGTAATCTACTCTGAGCCTTTAGTCAGAGTTAAAATGGCCTAATTTCCAAGGACTCTATTTCTATTTAACCTCCACTCTGATTATCATTCTGCATCAATTTGATGATATAAGTTAGGTCCATAAAGTGGTTGCTTTGATAATTAGGCTGGCTCCTTATATCAGTCAGGGTCCAATCAGGGTACAGACACCACAGTAATGTTTTAAATAAAGCTTTTATTAACAATTTTAGATTTATGGAAAAGTTGCAAAGATAGTACAGACATCTACCCACACCCAGTTTCCCCCCTTGTTAACCTCTTAAATTACCGTGAGTTTGTCAGAGCTGAGAAACTGACATTAGTACATTACTATTAATTAAATTCCAGGTGTTATTTGGATTTCACCATTTTTTTCTCATTAATGTTTTCTTTTTGCTCCAGGCCTCAATCCAGGGCACCCTGCTGCATTTCACTGCCTGTCTCTCTAGACTTTCCTTGTGTTTCGTGACTTTGACAGTCTAGAGAGGACTGGCCAGGTACCTTGTGGAATGTCCTCCAATTTGTGTTTGTCTGTTGTTTTTCTAATGATTAAACTGGGCTTCTGAGCTTTGAAAAGAGCACCCCCAAGGTGAGGTGCCCCTCTCATCACATCTTATCATGATATTCACATGACATCACTGATGATGTCATCACTCGGCTACCCTCCATCAGTTGGTTGAGGTAGCGTTTGCCAGGTCTCTCCCCATGAAGTTACTATTTTTTCCTTTCCCTTACTCTATTATTTGTAACCAAGTCACTATGTCTAACTTACCCTAAGGGGCAAAGGAAAAGAGTTAAGGCAGCTCCATATCTTTGAGAGAGGAGTATCTCATTATGTTATTTGGAATTTGTCTGGAAAGAAGATTTGTTTCCTTTCCTTTTACTTAATCATTTATTTATATCAGTATGGACTCCTGTATATTTATTTGCTATTTTGGACTAAAAGCTAATATTACATCATTTCTTTTATTGCTCAGATTTTCTATCTTTGGCCATTGTGTCCTTTTGACATGCCTCATCTTTTTGATTTTGAGCACATCCTAACTTGCTGGTACGACAAGATACTTCAGGCTCATCTTGCAGTTTTCTTCCCTTAGCCATAGAATGAGCCATTTCTGAAAGAAATTTTGGTTCTTTTTACTGAGGAATGATATTTAGGGTATAACACTGTTAATAAGGATGCCTAGTGTGAACACTGTTAATAAGACACAGTCACTTGAAAGGAGAAAGTTTAATCTAAAGACTTCCTATGACGGGACATTGCGGGTAAGGAGGGATTGGCCAGTAAGAAGTAGACAGAACTCTATAGGAGAAGCAGAATAAAAGCAGCCACTACCTCTAGGGCTGAGATAAGCCCAAAGAGGAAGTTTGTGATCCAGACCTGTTGGAAAGGACATAGCCACAGCTCCCTGAATGGCAGAGAAGCCACGTGGTACTGTTCTAGCAGAACTTGCTGGAAATCTGCCTTATAGGATGCTTGAGAAAGCTCTTCATGGGAAGGTATCTCACCAGAAACACTCTACTACAAGAAAAGAGGGAAGTTGTTGGCTGATAGATGCTGCTTGTTCATGCTATAGGAACTTGGTGCTGGAGAAGACACTTGTGCTGTAGAACTAGGGCACTGGGAAAGCCTTAGGTGCTGGAAGGGCCTGGCACCAGAGAAGTCATTGGTACAGGGCTTGCACTGCAGGAACTGGGTGCTGCAGGAGCCAAGCGCACTGCAGGGGTCAGCTGAGTGAGCACTCAGGAACTAAGATGGAAAATCCTTCCTCTGCAATGCCTCTCTGAACATGCTTGACCCTCAGCCAGCTGGTGAAGGAAAAATACTTAAAGGGCCCATATCCATTTTTGTAGAGCAGCCAATGAAGGATAAATTCAGAATTGAGAGGCAATAAATTGATAACTGTTGCAGTCCACCTTTTTCATTACTCAGCTCTTTAGGCGTCTATCTCAGCCTTAGGGGTAGAGGCTGTTTTTATTCTGCTTCTCCTACATTCTGTAGAGTTCTGTCTTTTTTTTGAGACAGAGCCTCAAGCTGTCACCCTGGATAGAGTGCCATGGCATCACAGCTCACAGCAACCTCCAATTCCTGGGCTCAAGAGAGTCTCCTGCCTCCGCCTCCCAAGTAGCTGGGACTACAGGCGCCCGCCACAACGCCTGGCCATTTTTTGGTTGCAGCCGTCATTGTTGCTTGGCGGGCCTGGGCTGGATTTGAACCCGCCAGGTCAGGTGTACGTGGCTGGCGCCTTAGCCCGTTGAGCCACAGGCGCCGAGCTAAGTTCTATCTTTTTCTTCCTAGCCAATGGCTCATTACTCCAATGTCCTTTCATAGTATTTAGATTAAACTTAGATGGACCCTTATACACACATTTACATTTCTATGCATCAGGAAAACAATTCTGTATTCCCACCTAATGTAATACAGTAATTCATCTTACAAAATGAAGACATTCCTGTGAGGAGATGCGAGTCCCAGTAGTCACTGTAGCCATTACTGATTATCCGTGTATTAACTTTCTTTCGAACTCACTGTTGTACTAACTGTTCTGTTTCATAGGTACTAGAGCTAACTTCCAACAGCTTATATATAAGATAAAATAAAAATGGGACAAAAGAAAAGCAAATAGCAAATAAAAATAAACACATACAGGGTGGCACCAGTAGCTCAAAGGAGTAGGGCACCGTCCCCATGTACTGGAGGTGGCGGGTTCAAACCTGGCCCCGGCCAAAAACTGCAAAAAATACATACATACATATAACAAGCAAATAAAAAATATTTGCTTCTTTTTTATTATTGATCATAGGGCTGTAATTGACATTAGTAGCTTTCTTTCTTCGTTCTTTCCCTGTTGCACATTTCTGCCATCCTCAACTCAAACCTGATAGAGGTTCTTTACCTTATAGAGTGGCTCAAACCTTCATCACTGAGAAGTCTGAGTTCCTGCATCGCCTGCCCTTTTTTTGGTTGTTGACATTTCCTATTTTACTACTGGGCATGGAAGAGAAAGACTCCACAGACTCCCTGGGCCCCCGATGTGATTCTCCCTTTCCCCATGTGTAGCAGCAACCCAGTTTTGCCTTGATAATCCGGATCAATCAGTTCAGCCACAAGAGTAATTCCTCTGCTGACATGAGGAGTCTAAAATAGCCAGATGGTAATAAATTGATCACTATTACACACAACTATCTTTTTTTCCTTCCTAAAATACATGGGAGATTAAGGGACTGACAGTTACCTTCAAATGCATAGTTTTACAAAGTGTTTGACTTTGGTCCAAGGTATGACTGTTTCCCTTGGCTGTGGAGAAGAGGGCTCCTACCTAAGGGATGTAGTCAGTGTTCCTGGGTCTCAGTGCATTTTCTAGGTAAAAAAGCAGGTATAGCAGAGAACTGTACCAACTTTGTAATACTAAAATGAAATCATGATACATTTGACTTGACCTTAGATGTATTGCTTCTTTTTGAATTTGATTGAAATGATTTTTTAAAAAGTACACACATATTTTTACTTTTAGTTGCATCCTACTGTGTATTGTAGCCTGTATGAGTGAATAACAGTAATCTCTTACCCTCTTACTCTTCTTCCCTCCCCTCTTTCCTACACGCACACTTCTCTCTCCCTCTCTCCTTCCTCCGTCAATCTATCCATCCATGCATCAATCCTCTATTCCAATTCTCCTCTCACTGGATGACAAACAGCTCCTAGAGCACAGGGCCCAGGTGTTATCAATCTCTTTAGCCTTCATGGTACCCGGAATGTGGTTGGAGCACAGTAAATGTTCCATTTAATTAGACTGAATGAACTGTATGATTCTGTGTGATTCTGAGAAGGTCATTCATGTGTTCATTTTGTGAACTTTGATTGAATGATTGCTGTGCCACCGGATTGGATGCTGGGGATAAGGGAATAAGTGAGGAATAGTTGCTGGTTTCACAGAGCCCATAGCTTAGGGAAAAGGTATAGATAAGTGTAAGGAAGAAAATGGCCTCAATAGAGAAAGCAGATTGAAGAAAATTGAATGGAGTTGGGCAATTTAGAAGTTTTCTGCGTGGCCGAGGGAGAGAAGGGCTGAGTGTACTACTGGGGACAGGAAGCAGATGGCTCTGGGGTGAGCGGTAATGAAAAGATGACGATAAAGTGTTGACTACTCTTCTAGACACTCCTCTGAGAAACCGAGGAGAGCAAACAATTGGGGAATTAGTAACAAGTAAATGTAGGGTCAAGAAAAAGTCTTTTGAAAAATTGCATTCCTTTGTTTTAAGATGAGAAAGACTCTGAGGCTAAGTGAACGGTGAAAGAAAAGACACAGAGGCTGGAGGCTGTTGAGAGAGGGGAGCAAGGCTCCCAAGAAGACAGCTGGGAGCTGGGATGGAACCCTGGGCACTGATGGAGGGGAAGCCCTTCCTGTTCCCAGCAAAAGGAGGAGGGGAGGAGAGGCCAGAGCAGATGTAGAAAGGCTTCTGGGTGCCAGGGCTGCTGATGCACAACGTGAAGGTGAATCTGAGGAGTGTCTGTTTGATGACCTGTTTTGTCTTGCTGACATGAAAGGGAGAGGAGTTGGGTCACACTGGTGATGTGATGACGCTAGCAATAGCTCACCTTTTTTGAGCACTTAATATGTACCAAGCCTCATCATAAGCACTTTACAGAAATTAACTCTTTTAATAGCTGCCACATGTCTGAGCTGGTTGCAATTACTATTCCTCGTTTACAGATGAGGCAGTGGAGGTGCAGAAAAACTCAGTGACTCAGGCGGCGCCTGTGGCTCATCGAGTAAGGCACCGGCCCCATATACCGAAGGTGGCAGTTTCAAACCCGGACTCGGCCAAGCTGCAAAACAAAAAAATAGCCGGGCATTGTGGCGGGCACCTGTAGTCCCAGCTACTCGGGAGGTTGAAGCAAGAGAATCGCCTAAGCCCAGGAGTTGGAGGTTGCTGTGAGCTGTGTGATGCCACAGCACTCCACCGAGGGTGACAAAGTGACACTCTGTCTCTACAAAAATAAAAACTCAGTGACTCGCCTGAGTTTGTATAGTTCACAAATGGTGGAACCAGACTCGCATCTCATTCAGAGCCCATAACTTTAACCATAATGGTATGCGTGGTGCCTCCAAAAGTTGGAAAAGAGGTTTAGTGAAAGTAACAAGCGTCAGCAACAGCAAGGGGAATGGGAGCAGGTGGCAGGGGCAGGCGGCACTGGACAAAGATTCACATCGGTCAATCCCCTGAGAGATGTGGAGGGCACACTAACGTTAGAGATGATGAATTTCTAAGGCACCTATCTGGACTCTCCTCATTTGTGATATTAAAAATGTTGAGCCAGATTTGATTGATGATTCCTTTGAAGCCTGGGAGTCTATGTGTGATTTACATTAATAAATACATACGTGCAATTCCTGAGATTTTTCTTTGCATTGGATGCTCTTTAAACTTTTTGTGTGAATGGCAATAACACGTTTGTTTTTTTTCTTTTCTTAACCTATATAATCCTACTTATAATTTTCTAAATGTGTAGAGAGAAGCTTATTGTGCCTGTGGCTATAGGGCACAAGTGGGAGATTTCTCAATCAATCAGCAGCCAGAAAATAGCTTTCAAATGCTTGTCCCCCAGGCTCTTTGCTTTTGACATTAGTACCAAAAAGAGGCAACAATGGAAATTAATATTGGTCTGGAAAATCCAAACTGGGGTTTTTATTTAGTCACTAAGAACATTTCTGGCTAAAAGTACTTGCAAGTAGTAAAAATATGCCTAGGAGGCAAAACTAGCTCAAACATTTCAGGCTCAAGGTCAGGGTCACTGGCAATCTTTTGTACAAAGCAGGCAAGCGGTGCAATGTGGAGTAAGTAATAAGACTTCGCCTGCAGGATCTTCGAATGGGGGAATCCATTTGGAGGCTATTATAAGCCGGACATGGGAAGGCACAAAGGGCTGACATATTTCCCAGCAAGGTTCTGCTGTAAAGTCTATTGACTGTCCACAGTGGTGGGATCGATGTTGTCTGAGGAGCGAAGACACTGGGAGCCTGGTCCTCACTGCAAGTTGTTAACACGCCTGTCAGACTGTCAGGATGACTTTACAAATCAGGTTGATGGAGCAGCAAGAAGAAGAGTAGATCATTTGGGTTCACTGGTGTGGGGACAGGATGTTGTAGCCTGGGGAAGGATTGAGCTTGGAATGGTTCATCAGAGCCTGTCCCGGCAGTAATTTCACTGACAGCCGGAATAGTTGGATGGAGGTCACAGACAGAAATGGCTCATTCTGCCTTGTTGAAGGAATCTGCAATCTGGTCTGTTCTTGGCCGCTCTCTGGAGGGGCACAGAAATACCACCACCATCCCTCCAACCCCTGTGTGGAATGGAATCGCCATTGCCCTGGCTGCTCTGCTTTCTATATGTTTCTGGGCCTCACTTTACTCACACTGTGAATAAAGATCAGAGTGTCTGCTTCATGCCTGCAAATGCTGAGCGCTGTGCCTAGCAGTGTCATCGCGGCAAGCAGGG
Organism: Perodicticus potto; assembly: GCA_963574655.1. NCBI lineage: Eukaryota > Metazoa > Chordata > Mammalia > Primates > Lorisidae > Perodicticus > Perodicticus potto. The sequence continues at coordinate 12,913 of CAUYRH010129183.1, forward strand.
GCTTCATAAATTCCTTGTGTGGCAAACATGGCTTTCTCCACACTTTGCAACGTTCTGGTCTTGACTGGACAGTGGCGCGGGCAGCTCTTTGTGGACTTCTTGTATCACAGGCCACTTCCATCTTTAGACAGAGCCTCTCTTTGTCCACAGTTGCTTGCCAAGAGGTTCCCCAGGCTGAGCCCCGCTCGGTGAGGTCATTGTCATGTGTGTGCATTATTTCCGAGCTCTGATCACGGATGCTCTTACCAGATGAATTCACATCTGGTTGTTTTGCTTTTGGCATTGTGAGACGACTATAGATGTTTACATTACTCACGCTGGTGAGCTGTGAAGATACGTCTGGGCTGTCATGCTATTTAACTCCACTCCATATCATTCATTGATTTTTTTTTTCCTTTTTTATTTTTTACTTTGTGCAATATTCGTCTACCAGCAAATCTTGTTGATTCAGCTCCAAAGTTAACCCAATCTGACCTCTTTACACTGTCTCGACTGCTGCCACTTCAACCTAAGCCACATCCTCATTAAAGTGGTGATTGCAACTGTTTCTTTGCTGGCCTCTGCTTCTTTCTGGCCCCCAGAGTCAATTCTCTGTGTTGAGACCACAGTTGAATACATATGTGCTCCAGAGAATGCCGCTCCCTTTCTCAACACTGCCCAGTATCTTCCCCTGTAGCCAGAAGAAACTCCAAGGCCTTGATCGTCATCCACCAAGTCATGCCTGGTCTATTTCCCTGACCCCTTCTCATCTCACTGCCTTTTAGGAAATCAGCCTCTGCCTTTTAGTTCTGGAACACATTAGTTTCATTTTTTACCTTTGTACTTGATATTTTTTCTGCCTGGAATAATACTGTTCTCCCTAGGTCTTTCCATGGCTGACTTCTGTACATCAATTAGATTTCTCCCTAAGTGTCCCCACCATAGAGACACTTTCCCTGACCTCCACATGCAAAGAATATGCCCCTATTACTCTTTATCACACTGCCTTTTAAACTTGTCTTTTTACAGCATCTCTGAAAATATTTGATTTGTTTCCTTTTTATTTTTCGGTGTGTCTTCCCCTCCAGGATGTAAGTCCCATAAAAACAAGAATTTTGTTTTTGTTCACTGCTATTTGGCCACCACTTACATAGTCTAGCACAGTGCTAGGCATGCAATAATGCTCAATTATTATTTGTGGAAGGAAGGAATAAAGGCGTACATGTGCCAGGAGTGGTCATCAATACAAAAATGAGGTAGGAGAAATGATTAGGGTGTGACCTCTTCTCTCTGGGTGCTTTCAGTTTAACACAGGAGCTGAGTAGGGAAAGCAGCTGGACAGGTCAAGATGTTTTTCTTGGGTCTTCTAGAGAAAAGACAGGACTTGAAGTGTTTCCTTCAAGGGGCCTTAAGGTTGCCTAGGCTCCTGTGGCTTCAGGATTTCCTGTGGTTATGTACAGTCATTTTTGGTGACTTGGCAGAAGATTCCTTGCCCATCAACTGGCAGCTGCTGTGAAATTGTAGAAACCAGGCAAGATGTGGTTTCCATGAACTTTGGTTCATGGAACTATTTGAACTATTTTGGTGAAAATATGGATGTGGAAGCTGTTCATCCTCCAGAGAGAACAGATTGTAGTATAAGCATCAAGGTTATTACTGAGAAGGGGGGGGTCACTTCTGAAATGGTGGCCGTATGGATAAGCAAGGTGTTTAAAAGTCAGCCTTTGTTTGAATGGAGGATGTTTAAAAATTTTGCCACCTACACTTTTGCACATTATTTCTCAAAGTGGAAATTTTGTATGACGGTATAGAACTTAGCTGTTAATTTGTACCCAAATAGACTATGAATAGTAAGAAATCAGGCAAAAAAAAAATTCAGACTGCAAATTATTTCAAATCACGTAGCAATGAGCAGAATTTCATTAACCTTTTAAGATGCCTCTTTGATCAAGTAAATAGTGTAAGTCACTTTTTAAAAAATGTTCATACAGGGAACAGAAATATGAGATCATGAATCTTTATAATTTTTTTCATAGAAACACGTAAGAACCATGTGCTGACTGCAGTCATGGGCTCCCTGGCTATTGTGTTCAGACCGAAAGAACCAGATGTCTCAGATGGTCCTTTAGACTCCCTTGCTACCTTCTCCTGTTGTCTGGTTACGGCTCAATCTTGGTAGAGCCAAGTTTATCTTATCTCAGGGGGGGTTATTGTTGTTAACAGTCTGAAATTAAGTATTTTGTTTTATTTATTTATGTACCCATGTGTTATTAATTCTTTTTTTTTAATTAATAAGTTAGTTGAATAGCTAATACAGTCACATGGTACATGATGTAAAAGTCATAAAGCTTCTCATTCCTATATCCTGGCTACCCAAGATATGATTCCATTTAATAAATGTTTCATAAATTTTTCATCAATGATGGTGGACATCTATGGTGTTTCCGATTTTTTACTATTAAAATTATAAAATTGAGTTTATGTAATATATGTATGCTTTTGCATATACATGGAATAATTTCTTATATATAAGTGGAGATTTTGAGTCAGTTGAATGGGCCTATGATTTATAATTGACAAATTGTATAGATATTGACAAATTGCCCTCCAGCGTTTGAGAGTCTATATCCTCAGATCTTTGCCAAAGGTATCAAACTTAGTTTTTGTTCTTCACCAATATTATAGATGTTTTGGTTTATTTTATAATCTAGTTTGTTTCATGGCTATATTCAGTATCTATTGTTTGTGATTGTATTTGAGGATTTTTTAAAAATACGTGAAAATTCCTGCAAGGCAAAATTTTTTTAAAAAGCTAATCACTCTTTTTCTTTCTTGGAGCAAAGCATCTTTTAAATTCATACACAACCTAGTTAATTTTAAAGAGTTTGAACATTTGTGCCCATGGCCTAGAGCAAATGAAATGTGCTTGAGATGTATAAAACTAATAAAAGGTAGAAAGTAATAAAGTGATAATATATACCCTAGTTATAAAGACTGTTCTAGTAGGGCAAATAGTAGGAGTTATAAGAACATAGCTCTTGGCCCATCACTGAAGGGCATTATCTTAAAATTCTGTGAAAATCAAATGATTTAACCATTTGCTCCTGTTGCACAAACCTAGGAGAGGTTACTTTTAAATGAAGCATAAAGGGCCAGGCGGAGTGGCTCATACCTGTAATCCTAGCACTCTGGGAGGCTGAGGTGGGGAGATTGCCTGAGCTCACAGGTTTGAGACCAACCTGAACAAGTGTGAGACCCTGTCTCTAAAAAATAGTTGGGCATTGTGGCAGGCACCTGTAGTCCCAGCTACTCAGGAGACTGAGACGAGAGAATAGCTTGAGCCCAGGCAAGCCCGAGAGTTTGAGGTTGTTGTGAGCTATGATGCCATAGCACTCTATCAAGTGTGACAAAGTGAAACTGTCTCGAAAAAAAAAAAAATAGAAAGTTTAAATTTTAACGGAATTGATTTGAATTTGATGTTAGTATATATTTGGGAGATTTTGTTCATAACATTAAAGCAAAGAAGCTGCTTTTAAAAAGATAGAAATTCAAATGGTAAGATTAGTATTACATCAGGAAAATTATCCTTGCTACAAATTAGTTCTTAGTGTATTTAGACCACACCAAAGTTTAAGACAGAGCATCCCACAGGCAAAGTTAAAAGAGAAGCAAGAAATTCAGAAAAGATTTTGCCACATATAAAACAGACAAAATATTATACAGGAGGATCCCTTGAACCAAGGAGTTCGAGACCAGCCTCAGCAACAGCGAGACCCCTGTCTCTGCTAAAAACAGAAAAACTAGCCAGGCCTTGTGCTGGGCTCCTGTAGTCCCAGCTCCTCAGAAGCTGAAGCAAGAGGATCACCTGACCCCAAGAGTTGGCGGTTATTGTAAGCTAGGCTGACGCCAGGGCATGCTAGCCTGGGGCCACAGAGTGAGACTCTGTCTCAGAAAAAAATTGATACCATGTTCTTAACCATTAAATCTCCACTGTGGGTACACGAGCCTTTGCAGTGTTATTGGTATTTGTCAGGTGCCAGAGTTTAAATTTTTTTCTCTCAAGAAAACTACATTCAATCTTTTGGACAACCCAGTTAGCGTTGAAGAGTCTGGGGCCTCCGTTTTCTTACTGCTGGATTTTACACAAATCATTAAAGTCCCCTGCTCTTTCAGCCTCTCACGTCTGAAATGAGAACTGTCAGTCTTCACACAATGGGGACCCTGAATATTTACCCTTCCATACTCACCTCCAGCCCTGCCTTCGCTGGGAGGCCTTCTCTCCCCCCCTTTCTCTGCTCTGCCCCAAGGCACAGGAAATGTGTGTCCCCCCCGTTCCTCATCGTCCTGTGCACTGTACATTCATCTGTGATAAGTCTCATGGTCGGACAGTTTCTTGCAATACATTAAGAAATGTTAGCAATAGTACGTGTCTTAGTCGCTGGTAGTAAGTGCTCAAGAAATAGAACTCAGTAGCCTTTAAAGATGCTTAACAAAATTGTAACGAAAGAGCAAATGATCCAAAGAATGACAATAAAAAAAAATGACAAGAAAATATGACAAGACTGTATAAAGCAAGACATCTTCTAATGGCTCCCAAGGTTATTGTTGTTCTTTTGACGTCAGTGAATGAATCGGATCCCCCACATCCCTTATGCCGTCCAGGCCTACAGTTGATATCCTGGAGATTTTTTCCCCCTCACCGTGAATAGGGTCATCAGTACGCTCTCAGAAAGAGACAACATTTATATTTAGGCACCGAAAGAATAAACATTTCACACCCTTTTTTCTGGTTCATAATTGGCAGTAAAGCCTACACTGAAGTTCTAAAATGACAGTTCATGCTTTGAAAATTCATTTAACAAACATTTTTTAGAGATGAATAAAGGTCCTCTCTCAGCTGCTGAATAAAATTAATACAAACAGCGCTGGGTGGTTGTCCACGGCGATGGTTGGCCCTCGGTCAGCTCTCCAGAGGGTTTTTTGACATGTGAAGGACGTGCGGTTTGAGTGCTTTCCGAGGATCTGGAAAATACATTTTTATTGTTCTTCTTCATGGATGGAGGAGCTTTACAAAGTTGTTTTATTTTTAAACCGCTTGATGTTTTGAATGAGGATCCTTTCTTCGGCCATTAACAAAGGGAATGACATGCCACAGCCTTGTTAGCCTGAAGCACAAGGAGAGAAATCACGGGGAGATGAAAGACCCAGAGGAAACGGAGGCTTCAGAAGAAAGGGTGTCTGGTTCAGGAAGAACAGTGTTTTCCCATCCTTTGAGACAGCAGAAAATGATGTCGGACTCTTCTAAAAGATATTCGCTTTCCAGAGATGTTTTCTTGAAAGCAACTTATTCGTACTTTGCTTCTGGATTTGCATATGGAGGATTGAATTTTCTTTCCTGTTAATTTATCTCATAGTCATGGGTTTTCCCACATTTCATGTCAGTGGGGAACAGCACAGGCTAACTTCATGTAAATACGTTGTCAAGTCAGCGATACCCACTCTGAGGGTATCCTAATAAATACATGATGAGATTTATGTGTTCAAGGCACTTTCAGGATTAGTTATTTCCAGCAGCAACCCTGGTGAGGTTAGGAAGCTGACTTGTCTTTCCCTTGATAACCTTGGGTTCTGAGATTCATTATGTTATCCTGCGGTAAGTATCTGGTGGAGATGTCTCCAAGGTTGCTGACCCACATATTACTGCATAATTAGACTTAAGTCCTAGAAGCATTAAACTAAAATGAAAAGAAATCTGACCTGCTCATCTATGAGGGTTTGTTTAGCCCTAACCCCAGTACGTAGAACCAGTCACTTCCGTTCTCTGTTCTCTGTAATTCAGACCCATTTGATTTAAAGAAGCGTCTTGTAGTTCATAATGTTTTTCAAGGCTGCTTCGGTGGGCTTCTTTGATGAACCATGGATGCAGGTGAACTGAAGAAAAATTGAGTCAGTGGAATTATTTGGTGCCTGCTAATTTGGCAAGATTCTCTAGATTGCATCACGAGCTGTTTCTTTATGCTAAGGTGGGGTGGGGATTACTAAAACGCTCATGTGTTTGTTTCTTTCTCATTTAACATTTCTCGACATCCATTTGCAAGTCTACACCTGGACATACAATCAGCAGCAAGTGCGAAATTTCTAAATCTGGTTTTTAATTGTCAGTGAAGAATAGGATGAAAGGTAGCACTGGGATTCATTGAAGGCCTGAACTTTCTCTAGTAGGCTTTGTAAACATGAATGAATGAAAAGTGCAGAGCTTTTTTTTTTTTTTTTTTCTTTATAGAGTTACTGGGCAGTTTTATTTTTGAAATTCGCATTGTGAGAACCAGGTTGTTCTTTTTGGCATGAATGAGTCATGCAAGACAAACAAATAATACAAACCAATGTCAGACATGTTATTCCATTTTCACATACAGCTGGAAGATGTTATTTGAGGGCATTTATCCCTCTTGGGATGGATGTTCCAACATGCAAACCATGGAATAAAATTTCTTCTGCTACTCAATCTATGCTGTGTCACATATAACAAGTCTTTTTTGTGTAATTACTGTGTTCCATTTTTCAAAAAGAAAGTTAAGTATAACAAAAGTCAGGGCTGAGGTTCCATGGCTATGGAGTGGTCATGGCCCAGCTGGGGCCCAGGTCTGTCTGACCTTCTCCTTGAGCCAGCAAATGATTGAGGAATTTTGTAACAAGGTGAATTTCAAGGTAAACATCACTTCTTTCTCTAAGGCAAAATGACCTCATCTCTTTTAATGAATTGATTGTTTGACAGATGGCAGAGGAGTCCTTTAGATGAGGCAGGGTATTTATATGCCCCCATTCCTTCCTCTAGGGCACCTGTCCTCTCAGCTTTTCTGTTTCTCTTTAACTGAGCCCCTTTCTTTGTCTTTTGTCTACTTGAAGACAAGACATTTATTAGTCTGTCTTCATTTGTTCAAAGATGTTTCCTAACACTTCGGGTTGGTTTTTTTTTTGGTCAATACATGTGTGATTGTGGACATATTAGAATATTCCTTATCAAAACTACTCTGATGAACCTGCTGCTAACACTTTGAAGGCTGAGAACTGTCATTTTAGGCAAACAAGTATTATTTTCAGATTAACAGCTATGAGACTTTTGTCCTAGAATGTTCCCCTTTGACAGCAGAAGCAGTTCATCCGCACCGATGCAGCCTTGGTAATGGCCGACCACCACTTCTTTGGGAGACATTGCTTTGATTGATTGGGGCAGAACCTTTGCTTTTGCTTTACTTTGAACAAGTAAATTTGTATAGATTGCCGGCTAAGGACATTTTGCATTTGGAAATATTGGAACAGCTGTACCTAACTCATCAAGTTGTTGTGAGGTTTAAATAAAATAGCTGCATGAGGTCCTCATAATGTAGTAATGGCCTGGCACATACTAGAAACTCGGTATATCCTTGAACACCTTCTCCCCGCATCTCACTTCCTTTGCATGAAAAACCGGGATGAGGGTTTGAGGTAGGTTAAGAGAGAAGAATGTAACTGGAATTTTTGTGATGATTCCATGGTTTTCTCTGCGTATGGAAGTTATGGTGCTCTACATTCACAATCACTTTCATTCATTCGCCAGGTACTTCTTGAGTGCTGGCCGTTGGGCTAGGCACTGTGTGGGCCTGGTTTTCAGCTTGGTGTGCTCCTACAGCCGGTGACAACAGGGTTGTTTCGTAGATATGGTATTGGCATAAAATCATCATCAATGTATAGAAATTCCTCAAATCCTACTTTGAGAAATGTCTTACGTTCTCACTGCTGGTGGTTTCTTATGATTCCTTATTCTCAGTTCCCCTAAACATTAAGTCATTGGCTGACCCCAAAGCTTCGTTTAGTGTTGTGCTGTCTTAGAAAGAGTGCTGGCTTCATATTAGATGAAAAATATAATTGTGGGATATTATATTTAACCAAAATATAGAATTTCGGTGCTTCAGCAGCCATTCTGAAGGGCTTGGACTTTTGTATACAGAAAGTCTTAGGTTTGCATGTTAATGCCACCACTTTTTAGTTTTTGAGTTTTGGACATTTTGTAATACCTAAAAGCTCTACTTTTAAATATTAGTATCTTCTGTCTGATAAATGTGATAATGACGCCCACCTTGTTCCAACTATCTGAGGAATAGAAGGTGGTGTGTCAAACACGGAGCACAGAACCTGGCTCCATATAAATGTTCTGCTGATAGAACCATTAAAAAAGCTCACAAAATTTATTTCTTGCTTTACTCTTGCTGCCCGAAGGATATGTGTTTATTGTAGAAAATTTATTTGAACTGAATGAATGTAATAAAAGTCCCGTACATTCCTAAGACCCAGAGACACCAGGGGTGCCATTTCTCTGTGGAGCCATTCAGTATTTCTCTGTCTCTATCTTTCTCATTCCCTCTCTTTTTCCTCTTTCCTGAAGATACTAGGTTCAACCATGCTTAATTGCTGATATTTGGCCTTTTTTTTGCAGTTTTTGGCCAGGGCTAGGTTTGAACCCACCACCTCCAGCGTATGGGGCCAGCCCCCTATTCCTTTGAGCCACAGGCGCCGCCCATATTTGGCCATTTTTTTAAACTGAAATTAATGATAGTTTCATCTGATTCCTTCTAATATATGGCTAAAATTAGATTAGGTGCTACATACTATTTTTAAATTTACTTTTAACAATCATGATATTGGAAACATCTTTCCAGCTCATAAAATATTCTATCATATCATTTTAATTGATGCATGTATTCTATTGTATGATTATACCCACATTTTTTCACTAGTTCCCTTACTGGAAAATTTGGTTGTTTTCAAATTTTTGTTGTTGTAACCAGTGGTGGGATAAACATCCTTATAGCTTTAGAGGGAGTGAAATATAGAACCAGACTCCAGGGACAGAGGGTCTGTGCTTCACGCCTGCCTACCCTTGCTAGCTGTATAACTTTGAGGGAGGCACTTGGGTCTCGATTTCTTCACCTACAGAACAGGGACAGTAATGGTACTTCATAGGGTGGGTCCCTATGAGAGATAATCTTTCTCAAATTCTTGGAACAGTGTGGGCACTCAAAGTATTATTAATGAGGTTGCTATTTAGCTATTATAATTTATAAATTGTATTGTCTTTACTTACGTATATGCTTATTTCTTTTGAAGAAATCCCCAGAAGAGGTATTTATGTTAAAGGACTTTTGGTACACTTTGCTAGACTCTTCTATAAAAGGGTGCAGTAATCCACTCTCCTATAGGACTGAATACAACTGCCGGCTCCCACACAATGTTCACCATCATCAGTGTAAGCACAAGTCTCAGCATATTTATTATCCTGCGTATGACTTGAGCTGCATGGTTTTTCATCTCAGAATCAGAACACATCTAACCATCGCTGTCAACCAGACGATGGTCATGACATACGTGGTCATACGAAACCTTCAGTTAACAACTGCTACAATCAAAAGTATCATTGTGTTTTACCCTCTATGAAATTCAGTGTCATTTGGGAGATACAAAACAAGGCAAACATACATAAAAATTACGATCTAAGTGCAAAGTGAGCGACATGGAAACTAGATAATGCCATTTTTAGAGAGCATCTCAGATGAGTCTCAAAAGTATTCCTAAGGATAGAGGTTCCTGAGCTGCATTTGATACAGGTGGTGGAGAGTGGGACTGAGGGAGGGGGAAGACAGTTTGCTATCTCCTCATCTCCACCTAATTCTGTATTTATTTCTGGCTATTTGTTTTTGTTGTGCACAGAGCTACGAAAGATGAAAATATCCATAGTGCAATCACAGCATAGAGGCCCAAGATTGTATTCCCTCGTTGATACCCAGCAGGCCTTTTGGCTGTTGCGTATCATTCTCTCTGAATGTCAGCTCCTATAGACTCCACCCCGTCACACACTGGTTTCCTGTTTAGAAATCCTCTACTGTTTACCTAAATGTAGCACACCCTGCCTTTCGGTCTCAGCTTAGGCTTCATTTCAGCTGGGACACTTTCCTGATACACCAACACTGGTTAAATGTTATTCCCATGGGTCCCACTTACCTAGGCCAGTCCCTGACCTTATTCCCTACCACAGTGTCTGCTGCTGCTAGAAGCTTGTGATCTGCTATTTCCCTTTGAACTCCAGGCCTAGCACCATGTCCAGCACATGGCGGGTAACTCAAAAAGTACCAAGTAAATGAATCACAGTACCCATCCCATCAGTGTCACCTGAGGTTACTGGGGTCACTGGGAGTTACAGCCATGCGGGGTCCAGCATGATTCCATTATCTCGGAAGGATCCAGTGCTCTGCTAGTTTTCAGGAAGGATTGGAGCATGGACTGTGCACTTCTGATACCTCACAGTAGTTTCAGATTTCTTTTATTTTCAATTTACTGTGAGAGCTTATCTGAGCAAACTGGCTGTGCACGTCTGCCACTCAGATTAAGCTGTCTCTTGAAACATCTGCGGGAGTCTAGGCATGTTGCATCCGAGAGCCCATTGCCAGCTGTCAGAGCTGAACCCAGACGCTGAAAAAGAGTCGTCACTCACGCTCACTGCATTTAGGCTACTTTCAATTTAATCTGAAATAAGATTTTGTTCCTTTACGTCTTTTTAGTTTCTGTTAGGATGCTCGAGCTATTTTCATGGTGACTACAGCTTGTCTAAGTTGTTAGTGGAAGTGACCAACTAGTCAGTTTCTTCTGTGGAGTGAAACTCTTGCCTATGAGGTTAGAATGAGGTGTTAAGTAAACGATGTCAGATGGGTTGAGTTCGGACTTTCCAGACTCTCTCCAACACAGTACTTGTATTCAGGATCATTGGTCAAGTTCTGCACTAAACGCAAGGAACAAATTCTGCCTCTTGTTTAGACACAGTCAACATGCCCTCAAACTTGTGTTCAGTAATCAGGGATGAAAGCTGGCTTGTGTGCTGTCAACTGGGTAACCCATGGAGGTGCGTGTTAACATGGATGCATTGGAGTACGTCAGACTAATGAAGAAGGGAAAGGAAGTCATAGCAATGCCTGAATTCAACCCAGACTCCTGTGTCCTGCTTGTCCTGCTTCCTGACTTTTAGTATGTAAACCTCTGTATGTGGACTTTTTTTTTCAGAATAGCTCATGTTGATGTACACTGTTCTCCTGTGACATCCATGTGTTAGTGGCCTTTTAGGAGAATACAGCCTAAAGCAGGGGAGCTGTCACTTCAAAGCATGCCAGAGTGCTTAGAAATTAACCCTGTCAGCACGATAATATTTCTTTAAAAGCCTGAAACCGTTTTTTCTGTGCTGATCATTGTCAGTCTCGGCATAGTCTCATTTCTATCATGATGAGATACAAATGAACACATATGAGTACATATTATTTTTGTCTAATCCCGAGAAAACAGAGCTGGTCTCTCTGGGAGAGACTGTTGAATGGGCTGTAGAACAAGGTTGTGAAGAAGAGGAGAGGCTAGAGAGATCAGATCTGTCCCCTCGATACCTCTATTCTGCCCTCTGCTCTGTTGTTAGGAAACGTGCTCTGTAAAGCGTATGTGCTTGGAGCCACTCTTACCACAGAGTCACAGTGGGAGAAAGTCTACCATAACCCACCATGATTTTTACAAATGGCTTGTGACATGATCTTGATGTTTTTATCGAGGTGCTTTTATTAGCTAAAACTCCTTTTGTGTCAGTCAACTAGTCCTTTGTCGTGTTCATAAGGACTTGACAGTATTTAATTCAATATCTGAGGCTCCCAGAAGTTAAGAGGGATATGGAAACTTTCGAGAGGGTTCAGCGAAGAGATGAATGAAACGGAAAATACTTTTTTGAAGATAAATAAACGTATTGGGATTTTAGTATTTAGAAAGGAGCAGGGTCAAGGCTGCATTCACGTTTCAGGAATAAGATACTCTGTGATATAGAGGGTAGTAATGAATTGGGTTGATGATACTGTGAAAAAGGCAGGAGAAAAAAAGGATTATGTGGTAGTGTGACGAATTTGGTTTACATGGAATGAAGATTCTTCATTCTCTTGAGGATTATGAATCAAGGAACAAGTTAGGAAGGACTGCTTAATTTACTTTGGAAGACCCGGAAACAGGATAAATTCATCTCTACCTGGAGTAGCTAAGAAGCCCAAAAGGAATGTACTGTGTGATTTTTTTAGAAGAATGATTTATTTTAAGGTCCTAGATGGAAAGAGTTATAGTTGAAGAAAGATTCATTGTCCACATCCATAAACAATAAAAGAAATGACTTACGTGCCTAACAGGCTTAAATCTCATTTTGGAACTACCACCTACTCTCATTTTGTGAAGGAAGATTGTGAGTTCTTAGGTAATTGCTTTCTTGATCTGCCTTGGGGTCAATAATTCTCTCTTGTTTTTAATTGTATTAAAGTGTTTATTAAAGTGCTAATAAGACCAAAGCCATACTGATTAAAAATACAATTATCCATTTTAAACCTTTTGATATTATGAAATAAAAGGTGGAAGATGGATCTTGCAGTTCTAAAGACTTGTTTGCGGTTCACCTAGAGTTATTTTTTTACAGTAATTTATTCCAGATTTGTTGAAGCTACAAATTTTTTAAGAAATGAAACTTTTTTTTTTTTTTTTATCGTAAGAGCGATTTATCCTAAGAGTTCTGGGCAGGGAGCATCTTCCCTAGTGAATTTTGTAGCATCTAATTTATAAATAAATACACTCTGCTGGTAGGCAGTACATATGGAGAGTAGACTGTCAACCTCTATGATTTTGTTAAATGTCTGGGATGAAGGTTTTTCTCCTTCCCTGATCCCTTTCCTACTCATCGACTTTTGTCCTTCAGCCACACTTTCTATTCTTTGGAGCTGCACTTTGTATCTTTCAAGTGCTATTTTCCTTTTTTCTTTTACCTGGTTTCAGGTACCTATTATCTTTTTATTTAATCTCCATTTTCAGCTTCAGGTTTGTCTTTTTTTTTGTTTGTTTTCTGCCTCTTTTGGGCAGGTAATTGAGATTACCTCCGAATCCCAAATACGTTGACTGCTACCTGGAGAGCAATGAGTGGTTTCCCTGCTGGAGTGCTCCGGCCCAGACCTGCAGCAGCTCTGCCTCCCGGGTCCCACCGTCATGCCTGGACTCAGGCCCCCTCTGTGATCTGAACAACTGCTGTCTTCCTGCTCCATCTCCCTGCTTCTCCTCAGCTCCTTGCCTTTCCTCACACTTAGTAGGACAAAAATCTGTGTCGTCCCTTCTTGCTTAAAATCCTTCACTACCAATCCTTTGTGCACACGATGGAATCCAGACCCTGTAACATGCATCGAAGACCCTGCCCGAGTTGATCATTTCTACCTGCTTGGCCAGCTGCCTCTTTCCCCAGCACTTTTCGCTCTCCCCAGCCCATTCTTTTGGTTTTTTAAATTTACATTTTATTTTTATTTGATTTTTTGAGATAGAGTCTCATTTTGTCTCCCTTGGTAGAGTGCCATGGCATGATAGCTCACAGCAACCTCAAACTTTTGGGCTCAAATGATCCTCTTGCCTCAGCTTCCTGGGTAGCTGGGACTACAGGCACCCACCACATGCCTGGCTATTTTTTAGAGATGGAGTCTCGCTCTTGCTCAAGCTGGTCTCAAACTCCTGAGTTCAGGCAATCCACCCACCTTGGCCTCCCAGAGTGCTGGGATTGCAGGCATGAGCCACCACGCACAGCTCCCCTAACCCATTCTTCTACCTACATCCAACCCCACACTGCAGGTGCAGAGAACAGGCTGAGCAAAGACACGGAGCTGGAGAATGAAGTGATGCTTAAGCCATGGGGTGGTAGGAAGAGGCCCAGTTGGGGAAGCATTGCCAGGGATTGGTGCCAGGGCCCTGACGCCCAGCTAACGCATGGCTATGAGGGGTGGGCAAGCCATTCTGTCCAAGGGCAGAGGAAGGCTGGTTGTGAAGAGCTTGCCGTCACCCACACCAGACTGATACCCACCACTGTTTCTGTCCCCAACCCTAGCCTGTGATGGTGATCACTGGGGACCCCACTGCAGCAGCCGGTGCCAGTGCAAAAATGGGGCTCTGTGCAACCCCATCACAGGGGCTTGCCACTGTGGCGCAGGCTTCCGGGGCTGGCGCTGTGAGGAACGCTGTGAGCAGGGCACCTACGGTAATGACTGTCATCAAAAATGCCAGTGCCAGAACGGAGCCACCTGCGACCACGTCACAGGAGAGTGCCGCTGCCCACCGGGATACACTGGAGCCTTGTAAGTGACTGGTGCCCCGCCCACTCTCTCCATTCATGTTGCTGCCGCCATCAGATTTCTTGTGCCTCTGTTTCCATTGCTGCTGAAGAGCTATGGAGGGGTCTGAACTGCAGGCATAGATGGGAGGTCAGCAGTGATGGCCACTGAGTTCTTCTGCTGACCACACATCAAGAGTACCAGGGCCAGCTTCCATGCTTTCCTTTGGCAGGGCAAACAGAGATTCAAGATGTTGTGTTGAATGACAGTATTTGGGTGTAATTGGGGCAAACAAGAGGTTCTGTTTTAAACCTTCCACCTTTCCATTCATTTTATCCTGCTGGCTGTTAATGGTCTATGTTATTCTGCTGTTTGTGGCTGCAGAAAGCTGGGTGATTCAGTGCCTTAGAAAAGCAGGAGGAGCAAGAAGTTGTAAATAGTCCCTAACAAGGGATTTACAGGTTGTTTGATGCCCATAGATACATGTGTTGCTTTGTGAAGATACAGGCATGTGTATCACCTCTGTGTAGGATACGTGCTCGCAGACGGTTTAGTTCTTTCTGAAGAACATAGAAACAACTACTTTACCTCTGCTATTTTCTTTATTTTGTGGGAAGGGCATTCTTCAGTTTGTTTCTATTAGCAAACAGAATAAGAGGCAGATTTTGCCAAAAAAAAAAAAAAAAGTCTTGTTCCCTTACTGAGAAAATTACACTTATAAATCACAGAATTAAAATTTGAAGAAAAAAAAAAAGGAGCTGATTAGGTAAATACTTCTTGCCGACAGTGTTAACATCTATAAAGTAGAGCTAAAGAATAAATTGCATTAGCCTAGAAAGCCCTCATTTTCAGGGAAATGGATGATCATCACAAACTGTTTAATTGTTAATATTGCTTTTATGGGTTTTCATCACAGCCACAATTGAATAGGGCTGGGGGAAACTTGGAGCAATTTCACAAGAGAGCAGAAAAGACAGAGGCTGAGAGAGGAAGGTCCACACGGCCTTGGGGGGCGGGGTGGGCAAAGGAACGGAGATCTGTCAGTCTGGAGAAGAGAATGGGGACAATTGGTTATGAAGAACATGTGTACCAGGGGGTGATGTGCAGACGTTTTAGTTTTCTTCAAGATTAGAACAAACACGCAGAAGCAGACTTCAACCGTAACACAGAGCTTTATTAGAGTCCCATGCAAATTTCCTTTCACCCAATGGCTGGCCATTTTTCTTCCTGGGTGTTCTCATATAGGACAGATTCTCCTCAAATTGAAACGATTTTATTAGAAAGTACCCCTAAATAAGGAGAAAGACTGGGCAGCCCCCTCAAAGATACTCCAAATGATGTGGTTATTGCTCTTGATGTTAAAAAATTAAATGAACAATTATGGAACAAAGAAAGCTTGTGTATTGTAGGTCCTAGCTGCTGCTGTGCCTGTGAGCTTGAGTTAGTGGCTGAGAAATAACCATGTCCTTTGTCACACGTTAACCCCTCAGCTGTGAGGATCTTTGTCCCCCTGGTAAACACGGTCCACAGTGCGAGCAGAGATGCCCTTGCCAGAATGGAGGAGTGTGTCATCACGTCACCGGAGAATGCACCTGCCCTTCTGGCTGGATGGTAAGCTTCCCCCACCCCCCACGCCCAAAGTCAGTCTTTCCAGGACACCCAAGTGAATACACACTTTAGCACAAATGAAAGTTAAAACAATGGGTAAAGATTTCAAAACTGGAAATACATAGCCATTTGAAAGCTGAAATCCTTTAGAGAAGGCAGAAGGTGATTTAATCCTGGACTTGAAGTATGTTAAGGATCCTCATGAAAAAGAGAGCAGCTGTCCATCCTGCATTTCCCCTCAGGATGAAAAAAAAAAAGAAGCAAATATCTAGCTGGATGAGGCCAACAGGCAAGGCATTGAAAGAGTAGTGAGCAAATTACAGCAGGCCTAGCTCCAGTAAAACCAAACTTGTCCCTCCAAGCCATTCTTAAGGCTGCTTTTCTTCTGCCTTTCAAAAAAATCTTTGTTAAACATGGGAGTTATTTAATAATAATTGTCATGAGTATATTCCATGAATTGCTATCGTTCTTTGGCAACATTGTTCTCAGCAATAAGGAAGAAGTTTTCCCATCCTATAACTCTGAAGATTCATTGAGGTAAACCAGGTTGACCAAGTATTTCCGAACTTCTCAGATCTGAGAGAGGCTATCACTCAGGATGCCCTTTCTGCAGGTAGCAATTTTTCAGGCTTAGTGTTATGTGGAATTCTAATTGTGAATTCCACATGACACTAATTAGACTTATCTGAAATCAGGAAATAACATTGTTATCTCTTTGAGTTCTTTTCTGTGTATGTCTGCTTGAGGGCAGAAGAGGAATGCCCAAGTCTGTTTCCTTTATCACCAAATTTCCTGATGGAGCAGTGCACTGAATTGTCTCTTTTTATCTCCATGAGCTGTTCTTTCGGATGTTACAAGTGACTTCTTAATTGCAAAAACTCATAGCTTTTGACTCTGCCCATCACCAGTCTCCCTCCCTTAATCTCTTTGCCCTCTCCTTCCCTAATCCCCTCTCTTCTTACACCTCATGACAGTATTTCCTAGGTTTGGGTCTCGTCCTTCTCTTTTCTCATTACAAATCCTCTTTGGAATTCTCGCACAGACCAAATAGCTTTAAGAATCACCCATGATTTCCCCAAATCTTGATCGCGCTTGCCCTGAGCCCAGGTGTGTCTTTATCACCCCAACCTTTAACCTATAGATGCCAAGCCACCACCCATCTGTTTGGGTTACACCCAAGCTATAGTCTCTGAAGCTCAACCTGGGCGGTAGAATTGGTCTGGTATTGTCTTTTATTGTGGGTATAGGACAGAGGAGAATTAGAGTCCAGGAAGTAAGGCAGAGTTGTCAAGGCCACTGGGACAGGGGTGTAACAAGTTGCAGATCCACAGTGAGGGTCAGAAATGGGGAGTAGGCCAAAGTTCACTTATAGAGGCAAAGCATGGAGAAGCACCATGAGGCAGTGGAGCTGGGGGGCCTTTTAACTGAGCACCCGAGGATGAGGCCAACAGACAAGGCATTGAAAGAATACTGAGCAAATTACAGCAGGCCTAGTTCCCGTAAGACCAAACTTGTCCCTCCAAGCCATTCTTAAGGCTACTTTTCAAAAATCTTTGTTAAACTAAACACTTTCCTCTTAGTTGCCTATGGTAAAATGCTGGATTACCTTTGACTCCTTCTCTTTTTTGATTTCCTATGCTAAACCCTTTGTCAACATTGGTCCTTAGCAAGGGAAGGATTTTTCTGGAATGTGGAGTGTCCAGAGAGCTCTGTGTTCTTGAGAGATGAGCTACAGGTATTTCACTCTGAGGTCTTCCGTGTAGATACTGTCTGTGCAGTTGCCTCCTTCATCTGTGAGGGGGGAGCTTTTCTCAGCTGGGGTGGTTCTGGTGTGGGATAGCGGTAGCACAGGTGGACACCATGAGTCAAGGCAGGGGGACAGACGGATGCTCTCTTGAGGCCCAGAGGAGCCTTCTTGCCACCACTTTCTCTCTTCTCTGGGCTTCTTACCTGGGTAGATGCTTCTCTTCTCTCCTCTCCTCTCTTTTTTTTCCTTTTCTTTCTTTCTTTTTTTTTTTTTTGTTGCAGAGTTTGGCTGGGGCTGGGTTTGAACCTGCCACCTCTGGCATATGGGGCCGGCGCACTACTCCTTTGAGCCACAGGTGCCACCCTTTTTTTTTTTTTTTTTGAAATAGAGTTTCACTCTGTCATCCTGTGGTTCAGTACTGTGTCATCACCACAGCTCACCCTAACCTGAGACCCTTGGGCTCAAGTGATCCTTTTGCCTCAGCTTCCCAAGTAACTGGGACTACAGGCACCTGCTATAATGCTGGCTGCTTTTTCTACTTTAGTGGAAACTGGATCTCACTCTTGCTCTGGCCAGTCTCGAACTCCTGAGCTTTAGTTTCCCTGAGTGGTAGGATTACAGGCATGAGCCACCGTGCCCGGCCTCTTAGATGTTAATGACTGAATGCTTCAGCCCATGGTTTTCTCTCTGCATAGCTGAGCCTCCAACTTACACTTCTCCTTTATGACATTTTCTTTGTTCTGTCATCCGAGGCACTTTTCAAAGATGAACACATATTCCTCTTACACACATACACATACATGTATGTATGTAAACTGAGAGAAATAATGTCTTCTTTAAAGCTGTTTGCTCATGTTAATTCTTACACACAAAAATATTTCATCAACATTTCTGAAGCTTATGTGGGAAGCTTCATGGGTAGTTTAGAGTCAGGCCTGGAGAGAGTAGAAATTTTTACCAAATTTTTATCCTCGCTGACTACAGACCAACCCTTGGCACATCATTCCTTCAGTCGTGTTTTCGCATTTCACTGATAGAATATGTTGTGCTCGAATGGAGAGATCACAACTATTTTTACATCTGTCCCCCTCACCACAGTGTGAACTAATTAAAGTTTGTGACCTTATCTTTGATTGTCAGCGTTTAGCTTGATGCCTGGCCCACGGATGATTCTCAGTTAAGTGCTGATTTGAATCCTCTCTCAAAGGCCTTTTGGGTTCCAAGAGTCTGTGGAAGAAATTTCCCTGTTTGTAGATAGCTAGAAACCACCAGAGGAGACGTAATTAGCACACCAACTGCCTTTGTGGGTAGCCAGGAGTTGGAGGAAATGTATTTTCTTATGCTGTCCAGAATAAACATTTACAAAACCATCTGGTGCTTGCTAGCCTCCAATTTCAGAGTGCCCACAGTCTGCCTTTTTTTTTTTAGAGAGAAAGAGGACAAAGCAACGGCTTCCAGCAGTTAAAAACATTAGACAATTACCTGTTAGTTGTTTGTCTAATTATAACTCCAATAAGTAGATGAGAAGCTGCGAGCTCAAGTTATATAACCAAGTGAAATAGAATATAGTGGAGTATTTCATTGACTTGTTGATACAGCATGTTATTCGTATCCACATAGGATGAGAGTAAATGTAATGTCCGTGCTTGACAAGATGGACAGCCTCTAGGGTGAGGAGAAATGTCCAAGTTAGTCTCTTGATTTTTCTCCCCAGGAAATAATCTTTCCTATTGATCTTGGCTCAGCAATGCTTGTTGAATCTGCTGAAAAGTAAAGTGTTTTTCTTCTGAAATAAATATCTAGGTTAATTTCTGAAGAAGTGTTTCTGGGCAATGTAATCGTTAATTCAGGTACACAAAATTTTCAATCTTATGTTATGCCACATTTTAAGAACTAAAGCCAATGATAATGTGCATTCTCTCCAGAACATATGGGAAAGAATTTGGATATTCCATGTGGGCCAGATGTTGTCATTTATGTAACGGATGCTCAGTCAGTATCGTTGACTTGTGTGTGTGTGAGACAGAAGGAAGACTGCTTAGGAGGATTTATACATTCCTTCAGTTGCCGTAATAATTTGTTGTAGCTTTATCTTAAACTAAGTTTTTAATATGGAGTTTTTGTAAGATTACTATTCTGCCATCTTTCAATGTATCTTGAGATTTGAACAAATAAGTCAACTTAAAATTTCTAACTTTTTAAAGATGATGAAAAGTTCTAAAATTTTCTTAATCTGATTTTCTTATAGCCCTGTTCCCGTATCCCTCCTTCCTTCCAATTTTCTCTCCTTCAATCCTCCCCTGGCTGGCTGGAGGCCCATCTAATTTTCCCAGTCTCTTTGAATGCAGGGCACAGTGTGTGGTCAGCCTTGCCCCGAGGGTCGCTTTGGAAAGAACTGTTCCCAAGAATGTCAGTGCCATAACGGAGGGACGTGTGATGCTACCACAGGCCAATGTCATTGCAGTCCAGGATACACAGGGGAACGGTAAGAGACACCCTTGTATTTCTCTGACCAGTCATGATGGCGTGAAAGGAAAATGCTGAGGGTCCGGGAGTGTCTTCACCACCCTGTGTCCATGACTGTACATCTATAGAGCGTCAGTGTGTTTGACAGATTCTATCCAGATTCAGTAGACGGAAACTGAATCATAAGCAGAGAAAGCACTACAAAAAAAGGACTGTAAAATATCAGCTATTCGGAACCCGTGGTAAATGTGTTATTCCAAAAAGTGGAGTGTTTAGGATTGCCACTTACATTTTAAGTACTGGTAGTCCAGTCCCCAGGTTACAAACAAGACAGATTCTATGGGTTTGTTCTTCAGTTGAATTTGTATGTAAATTGGAGCAGGTACATTTACCTGTTATCCATAATAGCTTCCGTTCATTAAGTGCAAGTCATGTGTCAGTCAAACGTTTGTAACTTCAGTAACCTCTGTCTGTAAGTATAAGTTGGATGTTTGTAACTCAGGGACTGCCTCTGTTTTTGAATAGATTTATTTTAAAATGGAATGTGTACCTCTACAAAGTATAAAGTTACCTTCCTAGGATTCAGTGTTCTATTTAGGCTATTAGTCATTCTGTTGTTTCTGGTAATCAGAGTAAGAGCTGCTGGGACTCAGTAGAGCTGTCTGGTCCCACGTGAAATCACAGCAAATGGCTTAGCTGGTCCTCACAGCCACTGTTGATCGTTTTCTGTATTAGGTGGTAAATTGTTACCTGGGAGGGCTTTGCTCACCCTACTTTTAATTTGGTCTTTAATCTGTTATGTCCAGGAAAACTAGATAGCCAGGTGCACTGGACATGTGTGTACAATTAGAGAAAAGAGACTTGGGAGGCAAAAGGGTTTAATGACATAAAACAATCTTTTGGAGCTTCGGATTAGGCCAGTGTGTCCTTGGAAAAATTTTCATCTTTAATGTTCTAATGATAATTGTATTAGTACTTTCCTCTGAGGTTGTTTGTAAGGATTAAATAAGTACATTAAAGGATTTAGAACAGTTCTAGAACTTACAAATAAATGTATTAGCTATTATTATGTTTGAATAATTTCTCTGAACTCTATAATACTAGTGATTATTAATCTGAATGATGCATACAAGCTATATAAATATTAGCTGTTCTTATTTCTTATGATTTCTGTGAGATAAGGATTCCTTCAACTTTTTTCTCCCAGTTTTTCTTCTCTCTAAAGTTCTGGCCTTATTTTATGAATTTTAATATGATACTGTAGTGTTAGTTTCTTACCCCATATTAGACCTGTATTTTTTAAATTTATGTTTAAGTATTTTGTAATTTTTAAGAAATTCTATTTCACTTTATAATTGGGTATTTCTAGATAAGGTGAAGCATGCTTTTGAATATTTACTTTGTAATTTAGTCACACTACCAAACTTTTTGGTTAATATTATTTTTTAGCAAATATTGGCATTATTTAGTCATATAATCATATCCTCTACAAAGAAGCGCATTCCTTTTCTATATTGACAGTGATTATTTCACGTTTTAAAGTTTTTACATTAATTTGAACCTCAGAATCAATGTTGATGAACAGAGGTAAAGGTGGAAATCCTTATCTTGTTCCCAATTTTATTGAAAATACCTTTAGTATGGCTTTCAGTTTGCTACTTGTTTTTACTAAATTGTCTTCTTCATGCTTTAGTAGTCTTTTTAACCTTATTTTTATTAAGAACTTTTGTTAGTAGTATCTGTTTAATTTCATTAAAGACCTTTGTGTCTTTTGCTAACATTTTACCTTTACTTTTTTGATGTTATGAATTCTTGATACCTTTAGTACACAGTTTTGTTTTTTTTTTTTAGAGACAGTCTCACTTTATTGCCCTCAGTAGAGTGCCGTAGCATAACAGCTCACAGCAACCTCTAGCTCCTGGACTTAGGCAATTCTCTTGCCTCAGCCTCCCAAGTAGCTAGGACTACAGGCGCCCACTACAAAGCCCAGCAATTTTTTTTTT
>CAUYRH010129190.1:0-25023 GCA_963574655.1 Perodicticus potto
ACCTGATTTCAAGAAGTATAGTAATCAAGGTACAGTAGTGAAAACAGTGTGGTACTGGCAAAAGAATATACACATAGTTGAATGAAATAGAATATAGAATACATTCGTGTGTCGATGGGCTCTTGGGCTTCTTCCATGACCAGTGCTAGTTTTCTTATGGTAACACTTGTTACCCATGATGGTTTCTGCCACATGTCCATGGATATCTGGATCCCAGAACGCTGAACTCTCAATCCTGACTCTTCTTGGATTCCTTGGGCTTACTCCATGTTCTCCTGATCCTTTCAGTGTTGCTGCAGAAAATAGGGGCATGATACTCAGAGGTGTATACAGGGAATAATAATAAAAGGAGTGATACTTCATGAACAGCAGGCTCTGAGAAATGAGACTGGGGAAGATTCTGTTGTCATTGGAGAAGGATCATTGTGGAGAACTCATAGTTCTTAAGACAGTGGAAATGACCTGTTCCTCATTTTTGAGCATTATCTCTAACTAAGTAGGAAATAAACTGTTAAATCTTTCATATTGTCCCTGAAGTCAACCACCAAAGTGGATTTTTGATATTTTTTTCCAGTGGCTCATCAGTTTGGAGAAAAAAACTGCTTCAAGTTGAATTGCAGAATATAATCTTTTCTTTAGAAGTTTGACTCACATCCTGTAGCAAATGGATGTTATAGATAAAAGGGAACACAATTGATAACAAGGCAAGAAGTATGTAGGTACCTGTGAGATCACTTCTGAGTCTACCTGTATGAATTTAACTTTTCTTAGAAATGCAGTGGATTATATGAAGTTCCAGGTATAGGGAATGAGGAATACCATTATGTAATTGTGAAAACATTATACCAGTCAAGTAAATAACCTTTATAAGGAAAGTAGCCCCACTTATTCACAGTGGGTACATTCCGAGCCATCCAGTAGATGCTTAAAATAGTGGATAGTACTGAACTTTTTATAGACTATGTTTTTTTTCTATATGTATATACTAATGATAAAATTTAATTTATAAATTAGAAATAGGAGATTAACAATAATAAATAAAAGTAAAAGAGGGCAATTATGATAATATACCAGCACCAGTGTTCTTATGCTTTGTGGCTATTATTAAGTAAAATACAGGTTGTTTGAACCAAAACACTGTGATACCACAACAGCAGATCTGATAAGCAAGACAGCTACTTAATAACTAATGGGTGGGTAGTGTAAGCAGTGTGGGTATTCTGAACAAAAGGCATATTCATTTTTTAGGTGGGACAAGGTAAAATTTCATCACGCTGCTCAGAACAGTGTACAATTTAAAACTTACAAATTGTTGATCTCTAGAATTTTCCATTTAATATTTTCAGACCATGATCGACTATTGGCAACTGAAACTGCAGAAAGCAAAACCTTGGATAAGGGATATTACTGTGCACATTAATAATATGGAAGCTATTTTTCTTCCTATTTCTTGAAAATGCAAATCCAGTTCATGGAGGAAATCAGTAAACATACAAAAGCTATAGAATGTTGGAACTGAAAGAGTCCTTAAAGGTTATCTGTTCAACAATCTCAGATAGATGCAGAGCCAAGCTCAGGAAAGTTAGTTCCTTGCTCAAGCTTCCATAGCCAGAAACAGGACAGAGGTTGCACTGGAATCCAGCACTCCTGGTTCCTGATCAAATCTTTCCTCTTTCCTTTCACTATATTTTCTGCATCTAGAATGATAGTTCTCAAGTAGGTGCAATTTTGTTCCCCAGGTGTCCCTCTTTGGCAATGTCCGGGGCATTTTTTGGTTATCACCACTGGGTTGGGGGGACGATACTGACACCTAGTGGGTAGAACCCAAGGACACTATAAAACAAGCAATGCACAGGACAGTCTGCACAAAGGTCAACCAGCACCAAATGTCCATAGTGTTGAGGCGGAGAACAAATCTTCAGAATGTCCTGCATTAAGCAGAGTGTAGAAAAAAAATCTCGATTTAAAGACAAGAGAATGTTCTGCAAAAGAATTAACTAAGGGATTCATTAATTAATATGTTCTCAATGAGAATCTGAAATAGGTGTTAATCAACCACAAAAATATATGCAAACACACATGTAGTACAAAAATGACTGACACTATTGCTTGAATGAAAGGTGAGGACATGTGAGAAATAAACATAGTAATACTGTTATTTCTAGACACTCTACAGGATATAAAGCAACATCACAGGCTTTTTCTACTAGTCTTCTGACCGCCAAGTGAACTAGGAAGGGGAAGCATTCCTATAAATGCAAAAATTGGAGTTCAGACCGGTGGAAAGTTTCGACAACTCACACAGCAGTGAGTTGGCACTCAAATATCTGTCTCCAGCAGCTTTTTCTCTGCTCTTATATGATGCCCGTACAATAATGGAAATGTGTGTGTGTGTGTGTGTAGTAAAAAGCCATAGTCTAGAATACGTGTAAGTTTTTATGTCATATGTGCCTTCTAAATAACATTGAGATAAACCACTATGTTTTTTCTAAACTTTTTTTTAATTGTTTGGGATTCATTGAGGGTACAAGGAATTAGGTTACACTCAATGCAGTTGTTAGGTAAAATCCCTCTTAGAATTGTGTCCCACCTCCAAGAGGTGTGCAAAACACCATGACCCCCATTTCCCTCCCTCCTTCTCTCTCCCCGATCCGTCATTCCTCTTCCCCACCCCGTGTATTAACTCATCTACTGCCTTCATATTAGAATTGAGTACTTTGGATTCTTGCTTCTCCGTTCTTGTGATGCTTTACTAAGAAGAATGTGTTAATGTGTTAATACAAAAGATGTAACATCTCCTTTTTAATGGCTAAATAGTATTTCATAGTATACATATACCACAGCTTGTTAATCCATTCCTGGGTTGGTGGGCATTTAGGTTGTTACCATGTTTCGGTGATTGTAAGTTGAGCTGCAATAAACAGTTTAGTGCAAATGGCCGTATGATAAAATGATTTTTATTTTTTAATTCTGGGTAGACTCCTTGTAATGGGATTGCAGGATCGAATGGGATGTCTAATTTGAGTTCTTTGAAGATTCTCCATACTTTCTTCCAAAATGGTTGTATTAGTTTGCAGTTCCATCAGCAGTGTAAAAGTGTTCCCTTCTCTCCACATCCATGCCAGCATCTGCAGTTTTGAGATTTTGTGATGTGGGCTATTCTCTCTGGGGTTAGGTAGTATCTCAGGGTGGTTTTGATTTGCATTTCACTGATGATTAGGAATGATGAGCATTTTTTCAAATGTTTGTTAGTCATTCATATGTCTTCATCAGAAAAGATTCTGTTCATATCTCCTTCCCATGGGATTGTTTACTATTTTTCTGTTGACTGATTTAAATTCTCTGTAGATTCTAGTTATCAACCCTTTGTCAGATTGAAACCCTGCAAATATTTTTTCCCATTCAGATACCCATTCAAATATCTTTTCCATTTGTTAGTGTCTTCTGCAATTTCTTTTCTTTTTCTTTACTTGTTGTGTCCTTAGCTGTACAGAAGCTTTTCAGCTTAATTAAGTTTCATTTGTTAATTTTTCTTGTTGTGATGGTCGCTGAAGTCATTTTCATAAAATCTTTCACCAGTCCAATATCATCAAGAGTTTTCCACACACTTTTTTCTAAGACTTTTTTTTTTTTTTTTTTACCATTTTATGTCTTAGATTTAAGTCTCTTATCCATCTTCAGTCAATTTTTGTAAGACGTGAAAGTGTGGGTCGAGTTTCAGTCTTTTACATGTGGTTATCCAGTTCTCCCAGCACCATTTGTTGAATAGGGATTCTTTTCCCTACAGTCTGCGTTTGTTTGGTTTATCAAAGATCAGATGGCAGGTGGAGACTCGTTTCAACTCTTGGTTTTCTATTCTGTTCCAAATATCTATGTCTCTTCTTTTGTACCAATACTATGCTGTTTTGATTACTGTGGACTTGTAATATAACCTGAAGTCTGGTAGGATGATGCCTCCAACTTTATTTTTATTACTAAGAATAGCCTTAGCTATTTGGTTTTTTTTCTGGTTCCATACAAACAAAGTACTATTTTTTCCAGTTCTTCCAAGTACAATGTTTGTATGTTAATGGGGACACCATTGAATCTGTAGATTGTTTTAGGTAGAATAGACATTTATTCATTTTTTTGAGACATAGTCTCAAACTGTTGCCCTGGGTAGAATGCTGTGGTGTCACAGCTCACAGCAATCTCCAACTCTTAGGCTCAAGTGATTCTCTTGCCTCAGCCTCCCAAGTAGCTGGGACTATAGACCCCTGCTCCAATGCCCAGCCATTTTTGGTTGTAGTTGTCATTGTTTTTGGTGGGCTGGGCTGGATTCGAATCCGCCAGCTCCAGTGTATTTGGCTGGTGCCCTAGCTTCTTGAGCTACAGGTGTTGATCCTAGAATAGACATTTAGACAATGTTGATTACTTCCAGCCAAGAGCATGTAATGTTCTTCCATTTGTTAGTGTCTTCTGCAATTTCTTTTCTAAGGGTTTCATAATTCTCTTTGAAAAGACCTTTCACCTCTTTTGTTAGGTATATTCCTAAGTATTTCATTTTCTTTGAAGCTACTGTGAAGGGACTGGAATCCTTGATTTGCTTTTCAACTTGCTGTTATTGGTGTACATAAAGACTACAGATTTGTGGGCCTTAATTTTATATCCTGAGACATTACTGTATTTCCTGATGACTTCCAGCAATTTTGTGGTTGAGTCTCTGGGGTTTTCTAAGTATAAGATCGTATCATCAGCAAAGAGAGAGAGTTTGACCTCCCCCACTCCCATTTGGATGCCCTTTATTTCCTTCTTTTGCCTGATTGCATGGCTAAAACTTCCAGAACTATGTGGAATAATAGTAGCAACAGTGGACATCCTTGTTTGGTTCTATTTCTAAGTGGAAAAGCTTTTCACTTTCCATTTTCCACTTTCCAAAAGTTTTCCATACACCATTCAGTATGATGTTAGCTGTGCGTTTGTCATAGATGGCTTCAATCAGCTTAAGAAATGTGCCACTTTCTGAACCTTAAAAAAAAAAAAGAAAAGAAATGTGCCACCTATGCTGATTTTTCTTACATATTCTTGTTAGAAAAGGATGCTGAATTTTGTCAAATGCTTTTTCTGCATCTATTGAAAGGATCATACGGTCTTTGTTTTTGCTTCTATTGATATGGTGTATTACATTTATGAATTTGCATATGTTAAACCAACCTTGCATCCCTTGAATAAAGCCTATTTGATCCTGGTGTAATTTTTTTTAATAAGTAGCTGTAATTTATTAGCTAAGATTTTATTGAGTATTTTTGCATCGATATTCATTAGTGAAGTTGGTTATAGTTATCCTTTTTGGTTGGGTCCTTTCCTGGTTTTGGAATCAAAGTGATGTTTTGTTCATAGAACATGTTGGGGAAGATTCCTTCCTTCTCAATGTTTTGGACTAGGTTCTGCCGTATAGGTACAAGCTTATCTTTGAAGGTGTGATAGAATTCTGGTGTGAAGCCATCTGGTCCTGGACATTTTTTTTTGGTCAGAAGATTTTTATTGTTTCTGCAATCACAGTGCTTGATATTGGTCTGTTCAAGAGATCTATTTCTTTCTGGTTAAGTCTAGGAAGATGGTGTGATTCAAGGTATTGGTCCATTTCTTCCACATTGTCAAATTTCAGGGCATAAAGTTTTGGGTAGTAGTCAGAAATTATCTCTTGTATCTCTGTGGTATCAGTTTTTATTTCTCCCTTTTTATTTCTGATTGAGTTCATTAAAGATTTTATTTTTCTATTTATGGTTAATCTGGGCAACGGTTTATCAATTTTGTTTATCTTTTCAAAGAACCAACTTTTTGTTTCATTAATTTTCTGAATGACTTTTTATGCATCATTGTGGAAGCTAGGTTTTATACCTTGTTTTCAATTTCATTTATTTCTGATTTAATTTTGTTTATTTCTGTTCTTCTGTTAGGTTTGGGATTGGATTGCTCTTCCTTTTTCATTTCTTTAAGATGATTCATTAGGTTATTGATGTGCTCACTTTCTGTTTTTTGAATATAGGCAACTAATGTGATCAATGTCCCTCCTAGGACTGCTTTTGCAGTGTCCCACAAGTTTTGGTAGCTTGTGTCTTCATTGTTATATTTAAAGAAGTTAATGATTTTTTTATTTTAAATCTCTTCCTTGACCAAATGTCATTCTGCATAAGGTTGTTTAATTTCCATGCCTTCATATGGGGATGATAATTTTTGTTTGATTTGAGTTCCACCTTTTTTGCCTTGTGGTCTGAGAATATACAAGGTAAAATTTCAATTCTTTTGATGTTGTTGAGGTTTGATTTGTATCCCAGGATATGATCTATTTTTGGAGAATGTTCCATGGACTGATGAGAAGAACATATATTCTTTAGCTTTGGGATGGGGTTTTCTACATATGTCTATCAAGCACAGTTGTTTTAGGGTCACATTTAAGTGTCTTATATCTTTGTTCAGTTTCTGTTTAGAGCAGTGGTTCTCAACCTTCTTAATGTTGCGACTCTTTAATACAGTTCCTCACATTGTGGTGATCTCCAACCTTAAAATTATTTTCGTTGCTACTTCATAACTTTAATTTTTCTACTGTTATGAATCATACTATAAATATCTCATATACAAGATGTATTTTCATTGTTACAAAGGGGTCATGACCCACAGGTTGAGAACAGCTGGTTTAGAGGATCTGTTCAGCTCTGTAAGAGGAGTGTCAAAGTCCCCTGCTATTATGGTGTTATGGGATACCATATTGTTCAGACTAATTAAGGTCTGTTTCAAGAATCTGAAAACATTTAAGTTGCATGCATAAATATTTAGAATTGAAATGTCTACTTGTTATATTGCTCCCTTCACTAATATTAAGTTTCCATCTTTGTCTTTTTGACTTTAGTTGCTTTAAATCTATTTGTATCTGAAAATAAGATTATAACCCTTCTTTTCTTCTTATTTCCATTTGCCTGAAAAATTGTCTTCCATTCCTTAACTCTGAGTTTTAATTTGTACTTTGAGGCTAGGTGTGTTTCCTGCAGAGAGCAAATGGATGGCTGGTGCTTTTTTTTTGTTGTTTGTTTGTTTATTAAATCATAGCTGTGTACATTAATGCAATCATGGGGTACAATGTGCTGGTATTATATATAATTTGAAATATTTTCATCAAACTGGTTAACATAGCCTTCATGGCATTTTCTTAGTTACTGTATGAAGACATCTATATTCTGCATTTAGTAAGTTTCACCTGTACCCTTCTAAGATGCACTGTGGGTGTTGTTCTACTAGTTACCCTCCCTCCATATATCCTCCCCCCTCCCCTTCCTTCCCTAACCCCTTTCCCCATATTCTTGAGCTGTAATTGGGTTATAGTTTTCATATGAAAGCTATAAATTAATTTCATAGTAGAGCTGAGTACAATGGATACTTTTTCTTCCATTCTTGGGATACTTTGCTAAGGAGAATATTTTCCAGCTCCATCCATGTAAACATGAAAGAGGTAAAGTCTCCATCTTTCTTTAAGGCTACATAATATTCTATGGTGTACATATACCACAATTTATTAATCCATTCATGGGTTGATGGGCACTTGGGCTTTTTCCATGACTTAGCAATTATGAATTGTGCTGCAATAAACATTCCGGTACAAACATCTTTATTATAATGTGAATTTTGGTCTTCTGGATATATACCTAGTAGAGGAATTATATGATCAAATGGCAGATCTATTTTTAGATCTCTAAGTGTTCTCCAAACAGCTTTCCAAAAGGAACGTATTAATGTGCATTCCCACCAGCAATGTTCAAGTATTCCCTTTTCTCCACATCCATGCCAACATCTCTGGTTTGGGGATTTTGTGATGTGAGCTAATCTTACTGGAGTTAAATAATATCTCAAAGTAGTTTGATTAGCATTTCTCTGATGATTAAGGATGGTGAGCATTTTTTCATGTGTCTGTAGGCTGTGCACCTGTCTTCTTCAGAGAAGTTTCTCTTCAGGTCCCTTGCCCACCCTGAGATGGGATCACTTGTTTTTTCTTGCTAATATGTTTGAGTTCTCTGTGTATTCTGGTTATGAAACCTTTGTCAGAGACATAAGCTGCAAATATCTCCCATTCTGAGGGCTGTCTGTTTGCTTAACTTACTGTGTACTTGACTGTGCAGAAATTTTTTTTTGAGACAGAGCCTCAAGCTTTCACCCTAGATAGAGTGCTATGGCATCACAGCTCACAGCAACCTCCAATTCCTGGGCTCAAGCAAGTCTCTTGCCTCCGCCTCCCAAGTAGCTGGGACTGCAGGCACCCGCCACAACGCCCGGCCATTTTTTGGTTGCAGTCATTGATGTTTGGCAGGCCCAGGCTGGATTCGAACCCACCAGCTCAGGTGTACGTGGCTGGTGCCTTAGCCCACTGAGCCACAAGCGTCAAGCCAGACTGTGCAGAAATTTTTAGTTGATCAACATCTTAGTAGTGTATTTTTGATACTGCTTCAATTGCCCTGGGGGGTCCTCCTCATAAAATAATCGCCCAGGCCAATTCTTTCAAGAGTTTCCCCTGCACTTTCTTCTAGTATTTTTGTAGTTTCTAAATCTTTAATCCAGTGAGAGTCTATCTTAGTTAAAGGTGAAAGGTATGGGTCCAGTTTCAGTCTTCTATACAAAATATCCCTAAAAAGAAGAGCCCAGGACCAGATGGCTTCACGTCAGAATTCTACCAAACCTTTAAAGAGGAACTAGTACCTATATTACTCAACCTTTTCCAAAATATAGAAAAAGAAGGAATACTACGCAACACATTCTCTGAAGCAAACATCACCTTGATCCCCAAACCAGGAAAAGACCCAACAAGAAAAGAAAATTATAGACCAATATCACTAATGAATATTGATGCAAAAATATTCACCAAGATCCTAGTAAACAGAATCCAGCAACACAGTGACCAAGTGAGTTTTATCCCAGGGTCTCAAGGCTGGTTCAATATATGTAAATCTATAAATATAATTCAGCACACAAACAAATTAAAAAACAAAGACCATATGATTCTCTCAACTGATTCAGAAAAAGCTTTTGTGCTTTTTCCTTTTATCCAATCAGCAGGTCTATACCTCTTCAGTGGGGAATTTAAGCCATTAACATGTATTGAGATAATTGATAAGTGTGGTGGAGTTCTATTCATCTTATTTTGCGAAAGTCTATTGCTTAGTTTTATCTTGTGCATCATTGTGGAGGCTAGGTTTTATCTTGTAGTTTTGGGGTGTTTACTTTGCTGGTGGTCCATTGTGATGGTCAGTGTATAGAATAGGTCTAAGTATTTCCATTAGGGCTGGTCTTGTTGTAGCAAACTTCCTCAATGTTTGCACATCAGTAAATGATTTGATTTCTCTGTTAATTTTAAAGCTTAGCGTAGCAGGATATAGAATTCTGTGCTGAAAATTGTTTTGTTTAAGTAGGTTAAAAGTAGATGACCATTGTCTTCTGGCTTCAAAAGTTTCATTTGAGAACTCTGCAGTCACCCTGATGGATTTGCCCTGTAGGCCAATTGGTGCTTACTCCTGGCAGCTTGATAACTCTTCTTTTTTTTCCTGACTTTAGACAGGTTCGTGAGAATGTGACTTGGAGAAGCCAATCAATTGAGAGGTTATCTCAATCTCTATTTGAGTTGAGATAACCTGGGTCCAATAACTCTCTGAAAGGATTCTGTGTCAGAATCTTTGGTGATATTTGGGAAATTTTTATTTATGATATCCTCTAGTAGGGCTTCCATTCCTTGGGGGCCTTCTTCTTCTACTTCTGGGATACTTATAATGCATATGTTTGAATGCTTCATGATGTCCCTTAATTCTATCAGTGAATGCTCTGCTCTCTCTCTCTTTTTTCCCTGTCTCTTGCCTGAGATAGCTCAAGAGCTTTATCTACTACCCCGAGATTTTTTCCTCTGTATGGTCTAATCTGTTATTGATACTTTCTACTACATCTTTGAGTTCCCTGGAGCTACCTCACAATCCCTTAAGAGGGTTGCTCTGTCCTGTATTTTCATGATGCCAGAATTTCTCTTTTGTTTCTTCCTCATGAATGTTTTCATTTTGTTTATTGCCTTGCCTTACTTTTTTCTTTCACTTCCTCCTGTTCTTTAAGTTGCCATGCCTCTGACCTAAGGTGTTGAAGTGTCCTTTTGGTCTAGGGCTCAAAGGAAGAGAAGAGTGAAGAGCAAGAAGAGATAAAAGATAAAAAAGAGATAAGAGAAAGGAAAGGGGAGAGTAAAAGGAAAGACTGACAAAAAGAAGAGAGTAACAGAAAGAGAGAGACAGGAGTAATAGTGGTGTAAAATAGGGTAGTTTGATCCACACCCACAAATCCCAACCTCTAGGGTGGCTGGTTTGGGTGGGTCCTTTGATGTCTGCAGCTTTTGCCAGCCTAAGCAAACACAGGACCCACTGCCACCAAATAGAGAAGAAAAACAAAATTATCATAAATCAAACCAAAACAAACAAACAAAAAACCTTGAAGGATAAAATTGGGGGAAAAAACAAACAACAGGGACAGAAAAACTATCAAAAGTGAAACCCTTCTTATTAAAGAAGGCAACAATGAAAAATTGTATTTACATGGGAAAAATGAAGAAAAACAGAAAAATCTAGGGGGAAAAACTGAAAAAATTTTAAAAGAAAAAAATGATATAGATATAGATAGATACAGATATATAGATAAATATATATTGCTGAATATTGCCTGGGCAAAAGGTGATCTTCTGAGGTATGAGATGCTAATCATAATACTGCTGTCTAAGGTGGAGACTGGAAGCTTCTGCTGACTTCTTTGCCCTCAAACCCTGCAGGATTGGCAGTCTGAATGTCTCCTCAGTTCACTTAATAGACACACCTTGACCTTTCCAAACTGTGTCCCTTGGGTAAGCAGTGGCTTTCCCAGGAAAGTGTCTGTCTCTCGGATCTCTTCAGAAGTGGCTGCCTGCTTATCAGGTGCACCAGAACTGGCCTCGCTCTGGATGCTGAGGGCTGAGCCTGCAAGGCAGCGATCCCACAATGGCTGCTCCAGGCCTGCAGCTAGACAATGAAAGCTCCGTTCAGCCCCAGAGGGCCAATCTGGTTCAAAGTCACTGGCTCACTTGTCCAAGGTCTCCCAAGGTAACTCAACCAAGTGTCAAAGTAAAAAAAAAAAAAAATCCCCACGGGGAGGGAAGGCCTTCCCTGTCTGTACACTCTCCCTGCTGTTGCAGCTGCTGCCACCGCAGCCACCATAGCTGGCTGACCTCTGCCCAATTGTAAACACTTGCCACTTCTCCACTGCATTCATCCTCCTCTTGGGGTCCTGAAGTCTCCCACTGCCTCCCTGTACCACTGAAGGGATGTTTCTGGGTAAAGCCCACAAGCCAAAGGTGCCTGGAGTCTTTTCCCCCCAATCTCACCATTGCCCAGTTACAAAGAAGCTGTTTCTAGTCCACCATCTTGCTCCCCCCCAAAGCATTATTTTTTATCTTGCATTATTTTTCACGATGAACCACAAATGACAATAGTAATATTTTTTTACAGGAACATCTAATTAGATTAACTTTGAAAGTCATAAATTGACTAAAGCCTCTTTCCTTGGGATCCTGAGTTCTGTGCTAAGATTACATTGAAAACAGCATAACCAAAGTCCATGGAGTGCTCCAGATAAACATCTCAGACAATGCGCTTATTCATTACCTACTTTTACATGGTTTCTCTGCTCCCTAACTGCCATGGAGCTAAGGGAATGCAGTAAAGGTGACAAGACTTTATTATGGTCTGCATCAAGAAGCCACTATCATCAAGAGTGTCAACTCTGCTACTTTGGAGCTAAAAGATTTATTTTCATTTTTTCTATTTGTTTCGGTTTCTGTTCTTTTCTCTTCTGAAGATTGCACAAGGAGTAACATCTCCAAGTGAAAATATCAGTAATATGACACTTGGTATTAGCAGGATATCTCTGGTGGCTTCTAGCTTTTTACTGGATTGTTTCAAACTCTCGGGATTATTGTTTCTTCTGCTTTAAGGAACTGATTGTTTTGAACCTTTTAATACCCACATTTATGTATCATGTAAAACACTTATTTATATGCCGAGAAGAAAAATGATACCAGAAGATTTTTATAGAACCCATTTTAATATTGCTTTATTTGGTTTTCTGTAGCTACATTCTGGGTGTTTTTTCTGTAGGCTCTTTCTTATGGTTTTCCAAGGTAAAGCAGTTCATTTTCAAGCTTGTTTTCCCCTTCACATTTTTAAACTCTTTGCCCCATGGCAAAATGAAGGCAGCTTAATTTTCTACTTTCACTTCCTTCCAACCCTGTTTTCATTTTGTACCAAACACCTAAGATGACAGAAATTATTTCTTTGAAAGTAACATTCTCCTGAACACCCTGGGGAGTAGCCATTTATACTAGGCTTGTCCTTGACATCCTGTGGCATAGAGGCAGGAATCAGGTTTGCTCCAGATTTAGCTCTTATAGAATGTTTTGAGCAGTCTACACCACCTTTTGCTGTGTCTACATTTAGAAGGATGGCCACAGAAAGACTGCAGCAGGAGCTGGGAATGATGGAGAAGGCAAGTTTTCTCAGTAGCCATCCTGGGTGCCATGGGTGGGTGTCAGGAGGCAGGATAGAGCTGGTAGGAGAAATGCAAGAAAACATGCAAACTATCTCAAGCCATTATCAAGAGAGGTCCTTTAACCCCCGCAACACATTCAGCTGCCCTTATTCATTCGTTCACTCTTCATTCATTCTTTTAGCCTTTATTTAATCAAATAAACATTTATTATTGATTCTAGATGATTCCCAGAACCTCATTCTCAAGAAAGTAGCTTCCCAGTGTTCTCAGGAAAAAATCCCCTGCTACACAAATATGCCCATGACATGACTTC
This sequence comes from Perodicticus potto, assembly GCA_963574655.1. NCBI lineage: Eukaryota > Metazoa > Chordata > Mammalia > Primates > Lorisidae > Perodicticus > Perodicticus potto. The sequence goes on from CAUYRH010129190.1 coordinate 12,884, forward strand.
ACCGAGAACAGGACTGGACTGTTGTTATTACTTTCATTACAGTGAAAAGCAGTTGAATTGGGGAGAGCTTAAGTTGTCTGGGCAAACACACACACATCACAAACGCATGAACATGCACAAAGGGTTGGGGAAATCTCATGGAGATTGATAAAAACATGTCTTACATTGCTGTTCAGAAACAAATGTATATAAATAGAAGTTGTGACTTTGAAGTACTGTGGCTAATTTTACAGTCAAGCAGGAAGTTATGATTTTAAAGAGATAAGCTATCAAGGCAGTAACAGCCAGAATTTGAGAGAGAATAAGAAAGTTGGGAAAAAGGATCTATGGTAAAAATTTTGGAGGGTGAAGTTGATGCATATTTGAGAACCAAGGGTAATATTTTGTAGAATTAATATTTTTACAAGCTATTTCCAAAATGATGTATAGGTAATATTTGCACCCATGCATGTAGCAATAAAAGTAGAGCGATAGATATAAAAGAGGAAAAAAAAAGAAAAGCTCTTGTCTCCATTCTCTCAATGCCCTAACCCTATCCTGTTTCTCCCTTTTAATAAAGAAACAAGTATCAATCTTTTCTTTGGAAATACAGATTCGTTTATCATAACATAAAAAATATGGATCAGAAAGAATTAATACCTGGAAGAAGGAGCTAAATAAATAAGTGGGAAAGAACTTGAGAGAGAGAGAGGTTTATTTGGGAGAGTTTTGCCAGCTGTGATATGAGATCTGGGTAGCTCCGTGTTGGCAGATATAGGGTGGTGTGGTGTTTGCAGCTTCAGATCCTTCCAACAGAGCCATCTTTGTATTTATTCAGAGTGTGGAATGTGGGATGGGACAATAAAACCCCAAATCCATCACAGGATGGCTCAACAGGGAAAAAAATGCGTGTGAGAAGCATCAGGAGAAGTCCATTTAGCAACAGGAAGCTAATTGCTTCATTTTTATTCCACAGCAAAATCAAAACCAGGTGGCTGGCAGGCGGCCCACACGTGAAGATGTCTCTTAAACAGTTCCTCAAGCCTGGGCCATACATGCTGTCAGATGAGAGGCAGAAGGCTAAAACAGCCATCTGGTGGTCGGTCAGATTGCTGAGCACTGCGGCCCTGGCTCTATTGCAGAGCTCCTGGCTCGATCACCTCCTGCTGGCCAGCATATCTTTTGTAAAGAATCAAGAGCACCTCTAACACTGGCCTGACAGATAAGGAAAGTACCTTATCAGTACAGGTTAAGGTTGATATTCCATTCATTATAAAATGTTAACATCCATCAGGATTATCTAGAGGGCTTGGCGGGATCTCAGAATCCCCCCTCACACGTTTCTGACCTGGTGTGTCTGAGTGGGGTCTCAGAATCTGCATTTCTAATAAGGTCTTGGGTACTGCTGCTCTCTTGTCCATTATTATAGAGAAAACCATTTATTGTGTTAGGTCTAAATCAAAAAAGAAGAGAGCTGCCTTATAATTTTTTTCCCTTCATGTTTGACTCAACTTTTTTGAATTCTTATTTCTGACAAAGTTATACGGCAAGGTGGTCTGTACTAACCTTTCCATCTAAAATACTCTCAAACACTGTTTCTAGATATGCTACCAAATCCCCACCTTCCCACCCCCCAGAGGTGCAAATAAATTAATACTCCTATTTAGAATGACTCACTACTTGTCAGAAAACAAATTCAGATCCAATATGAGAGGCAGTCGGGTTTCATCAAAAAAGCATCAAATCTTTTTTTTGTGTTTTCACACTAATGAGCATTTAATACAAAGAGAGATTTCTTTTCCTTTGTTTCTCTTCCTGAAGAGCTCCATTGACCTACACTTGCTATTCTGTGTAGTGAACATTTTCTAGAGATGGCAGTGATAGAAAGGTAGAGGGCAGGGGTGAGCTGCACAGAGATGGGGAGGCTAAAACAGGTGCAAGGGTAGAGGGCGGGGGTGAGCTGCTCAGAGATGAAGTTGAAACAGGGGCTTTGTGGTTTATCTGGAGATGAGTGATAACCTGATTTTTCTTTTTTTTTTTTAGTACAAAGACAAGATAAGCTCTGCAGGTACAACTCTAGTCTAATTGACTAACCTAGAAATTAGTTAGGTGTATAAAAGGACAGAAAAAACTTTTGTCGTATAAATCTTAAAAAGAGGAACATGAAATTAATCAGGATAGGCCAAAAAAAAAAAAAATAGAAAAAAGACATGGTCGCTAAACTAAATGATTTGCATCTTGGACATGTTTGTTGATCTGGAAGTGCTGCAGAACAGAGATCGTCATAGGCTGGGTGGTCTTTGAAGCTGCTGAGACCTTCACAGCACTGATGGGGGGGATTGGTGACTGGGCAGAACTGGGAGATCTGCCTTGGCTCCTGACTATAGTCCAGACTAACAGATAACAGCAAAAGTGCAATAAATAGAAAACGTAAATTGTAGTTGTTTCAAAAAAATAAGGTCTGGGGAATCAGAACCAGCCTTGCCATCTACTGCCTGCATGAAGCTGCTAAGTCGAACTCTTTGAGGGAAATATGGGAATATCAGTAATACACACCTTATTGGGTGGTTGTGAGGCACAGTGAGAAATGACAACTGATTGCACAATGCCCTAAACAAATACTAGCTGTTTTTCTTTATTTTCTATCTTTCCAATACCCCTCAATGCAAATCACCATATATTTAAGATGTCCAGTCTAGTACTGTAGAGCAGTGGTTCTCAACCTTCCTAATACTGTGGTCCTTTAATACAGTTCCGGTGGGTCATGCCCCACAGGTTGAGAACCGCTGCGTAGAGGTCCTCAAAGTGTGATCTTCAGACCGGTATCATTGGCATCTTGTAAGAAATGCAAATCCTCAAGCCTTCCTCAAACCCACTGAGCCAGAAACTCTGGAGGTGGGACCAGCAATCTGTTTTCACAAGCCCTCCCTCACAGCACACTCGAGTGAGAACTGCTGCTGTAGTGGGAAAGAGTGGAGTCATTTTCAGAAAGGCACTGATGCTCGAAGCTGATGAATGACAGCTCTGTGGCTCCCAGGGACTCGTTTACAAAGCAGAGGCTCCTATCCATCAGTCACAGGTACTGGGGATGAAGTCTAGCCCTTCAGGAAAGGAGGCTGGGGCCAGAGCTAGGCGATACAGGGAGTTCGACTCCATCCTTCCTTTCTTCATCCAGCTAAGCCACTGGCACTGGGGCACTAGTCCCTCGAGGAAACGGGAATGCTAAGGATAGCCAACCTCGGCACACATTTCGGGCCAGCTAGGCAGAGGGTAAGCAAATCCTGCTATTCTGTGGGCAAGTAGGTAATCAGCGTTCACTTCCTGTAGGGACCAAACTTACCTTGACTTGAATTAAGTAGAACTGATGCTGAAGATGGACAGTCTTCATTCTTCTGGCTGAAGAGAGCTTAGGAGGGTAAGGACTAAGATGCTGGTTAGACAAACACAAAATCTTTGGCCAAAGTGCAATCAACTTCAGTTCGAAACACCTCTGCTCCTCCGCGCCACAGGCCTGCCGCTCGGTGTCCCGGCTGACGGGCTCTCGGGCATCACGGAAAAGTACTTTCAACTTCACTTTAGCATTTCTTTTTAAGGCCAGCAACAGGCTGTGGCCATGCCATTCGTGTGTCCATGGCAGCTGCATGAAGCCCTTGGGATTGCCCACTCATCTGTAGACTGTGTGTGGGAGCACTGGGCTGGAAATCAGAAATGTGCCCTGTGTGGGTGGCCTCCGTGGGTCAGGGCGATGCTTTCCACGGTGTTCTTTGTCGAAATCTCAGGGGAAATCATTTGGCTTCATCCCTGTGGAGAACTCAGGACAGAGAAGACAAGGACAAAAATCCTAGCTCTCTGATTCTTTTTCCTCTTGCTGACGCATTATATAATCCCAGTGCTTCCTTCCTGTGTTAGCAGAAGTTAGGATCGGAGAGCTGCTGGGGTATTTTTCTCTGTCCCCCCCATCATTTGAGCTCTCACAGTGTGGTATTCAACAGATTGGAAATATTATCCCTAATTGTCAAGAAACGGATTGAAATTCAGCCTCACGATTATGATCAGAAATGAAGCCAAACTGAACCGCTATGTGTCACTTTGTTATTAAATAGAAATTACAATTTAAATGCGAAGATTCATTAGACTCCTTTTAGGATGGTTCTCAAATATTAAATGGAAAAACCTTCTGAAATGTTTATTAAGAATGCAGATTCCAAGACCTCTCCTTAGGTCCTTTTGTACCTCCTCATTTTATTCAGAGTAAAAGCCCAAACCCTTACAATGGATGGCAAAGTCCTGTAACAAGCGACTCTGCACTGCTTCTCACCCCCTCTCTTGCTGCACCCCTCCTTGTTCGCCACATCCCTGAGTATCTCCTGGCTCTTCCTGTCCTACACTTGGCACATTTGTACATCTTGCTGTCCTTTTTGCCTGGAACATTGTCACCCACATGGCCACCCAGCTCACTTCCTCATCTTCTTCACCTCTTCGAGTCTTTATGCACATTTGTCTTTGTTCCCTTCTTCGTAAGGTCTATCTTGACTGCTCTATTTCATATTGCAATGAATGACCCCACCTCTCAGTCACCCCAAACATTTCTGAATCCCTTCCTCTCCCTAACCCTGTGCTATTTTTTCTATAGCATTTATCCCCATTTAACATACTATGAAACTGACAAGTTTGCTCCCTCTTTCCCCACTCAACTTTAAGCCCATAATGAGGGGATCTTTGTCTGTTTTATTCACTTGCATCATGAACACCTAGAGTAGTGGCTGTCACATAGTAGGTGCCCTGTTATACTTGATGGATAAATGAATGCTTGATACATAGTAATTCTCAATAGTTTTGGAACGAGAAAACATTGAGAAATATTACTTCGTTTAACTAACTTATAGCAGTTCTTTTATCCCCATTTTATAAATAAGAAAACCACTAGCTGACAGATACTAAGTAACATGATCAAGATGAAACAATTAATTGGAAATGGGGTGGAACATGCTCCAAATGTACCTGATTTTGACATACTTGCACTTTCTGCACTCTAAATACCTATATACAATATCTCAGGCACTATTCTATCTAGAGAATACCAAAGGAAAAGAACCTCTCCGAGGTTCTCATCTATTACAGAAGACAGACAGAAAAATATAACTATACTACAAGGCATTTATGATCTATTATGTAGTGGGTGTGCAGACAATTAACTATGCTAGACAGCAGAAAGAATGTGGCATATATTATCAGATATGTAGGAGAATTAGCCACTGTATAAGAGATTAATTTTTTTTTTTTTGAGACAAAGTCTTACTCTGTCACCCAGACTAGAGTGCCATGGTATCATCATAGCTCACAGTAAGTCATATTCCCAGGCTCAAGTGATCCTCCTGCCTCAGCCTCCTGAGTAGCTGGGACTATACACTACCACACTGGCTAATTTTTCTATTTTAGGTACAGTTGGAGTCTTGCTTTTGTTCAGGCTGGTCTTAAACTCCTGAGCTCAAGGGATTCGCAGGCCTCAGCCTCTCGGTGTGCGAGGATTGCAGGCATAAGCCACCACACCCAGTTAAGAGATTGAGGTTTTAGAAGAAAATAATGATCAATAAAAATGGAAGTAGGCTATGGTTACTGAGTGATGGGTAAGATTTAATATGGTGAAGACTAGCATTTCATCATTAGGAAAGGAAATAAGCAAGAAAGTGAAGATTAGGTATGAGTTCTATGGAATTTTCTAGAAACACCGTGTATGAGGTGCCATAAAAGCAATAGCCTAAGTAAATCTGTTGGATCTTTCCTTTGAATCTGTTGAAAGCTTTTTTTAATGGGAAACCTGTATATCAGGAGAACCATTCTGGTGGACATGTGTACATTTGTTTAACGTTAAAGAGTGTTTAAGTGCCTGCTATGTGTTTGGTTAAGGAGTTAAAATGGAAAGAGTGACGGTGGAAGCCTTTGGTCTTCAGAGTTGGTCATCTGGCAGGGATGGGAGCTAATTAAGTAAGCAGGTGCTGTCCAGTAAAACGTGTAAAATGAAGAGACATGGAGTCTGTGGGAAGGGACTCTCAGAAGGCCTCTTCTGGGGTCAGGAAGATAGCAGAGAAGATGTGGCAGAGGAAGTAACCTTTTGACTAAGACTTGAGTGATATGGAAACATTACTAAGCAAACAGGCAGGAGTTGTAGGCAAGGGAGTGATAGATGTGTAGACCGGAAATGCCCAGAAGTGACCAACACATGTACTGGTCATTGAGCTCTCAGAACCCCCCAAACAGTTCACTTTAGATGATGTGTAGAATGAAAAAGGAGCGAGTAGAAAGAAGTGGACAGAAGATAGTTTATGAAGCGCTGTATAGACGTGTGAGGAGTTTAAACATTGTCATAAAGGAAAAAGAGTGTCATTTTCAAGCAGGGAAATTATATGATCACATTTGCTTTTTAGCATCCTTAATCTTATTGCAGTGAACAGAATGCATTGAAAGGGACTAAAATTGGAAGTAAGAAGATCTGTTCAGAGGCTGTTGTAATATCTGGTTAGGTGGGGAGGGATTAGTGTGGGTAGATGAGGTTGTCAAGACTCAGGGATTGACAGTGGGTAAGGGATGGAGAGAAGTGACAGGATGGCTCGAAGATGGCTTGCAGCTTTCTAACTTGCATGAATGGCTCATGGGATAGTCAATTATCGAAATATAACAGGTTAGAAAGTGCGCATGTGTGGATGCCTCGGAGTGCGTGTGGGCGAGATGTAATCAGGGAGCTATTGGAACAGACAAGACAAGAGACACACAGTGGGAGCAACGGAATGGGAATCGGGCCATGAGTCTTTCCTTACACTTATGGTCATCATAATATTTTAGTAAGAAGCCATATAGATTTAGACAGTGATAATGGCACAATTTTTATAACCCACTTATAGTTTTCTACATCACTGATTGGTATCCTATCTGTATACTGAGATGTTGTAGATGCCTCATTTATTTAGTCAGTACTTACATGGGGAGAGCATTGAACCTGTACACGCCGACTACGGCATTGTAAAATCCCACCATGTAATAAAAGACATGTGTACCCCCCAAATCCATGGAAATAAAAAAAGCTCTTTATAAATAACATAAATTTTCTTTTATAAAATGTGTTTTAAAACCCTTTAAAAATGTCCATCATGAGAGTTTATTATTTCATTTATCTGATGTAAACATGGATACACTATTTTAAACAAAGTATTTATTTACTAGCTACAAGAGATTAGAAATACTACTTAAACCTGAATTCTTTTTTTTTTTAAATGCAATAATCTGGGAATTTTTTGACTGCAAGATTTAAAAAGTAAATAAAGGCAAGGAAAAGCCATATGTAGCTTATCTACATGAGGGATGAATGGAATGTGGATTTTTTCTGATCTGCAGGGAGTGATATTCTTCGAACACTTACCTGAATTCACATACACTATTCATCCAAATGGCTCATTGCATCTGCAGAAAAAGCCCAGTTCTGAGCTTGCAAACATTATTCTTTTACAATGACAAACCTAACATTACTCTGGAAAGCACCACTATAGAAAATGAACCTTCAAACTATTCACTCAGTGCAGTAATTGTACAATGGTGAGCCTCACTAGCTAGGAGTGATGGGCTCGCAGGCTGGAGGCTGCTTCTTCACTCTCAGACAGGGATAGGGATCACAGACAAAAATTCAGCACATGGAAAAATTTGTCTCATCCATGACATGGACTTGGAAAGATGCTTCTCCCTTCTACCATTCTGAGTAAACAGATGAGATTTGTGGCTTGTATCCTTTATCAAGGCTTTGGTATGGTGTCATTACTTAGCTACCTCTTTTCAGAAATTATATAAAGAATTTTCATTCCTTACTAGGCACTGTATCTATGTAAGATACAGGCCCTGGCTGCAAGAAGCTTTTACTATGGTGGCAGAGATATTGTCTTCATGACCTTCCTACTAATTGAGTAATTAGTAGGTTAACCTGCTTATAATAGGTATTCATGAATAAATGGATGAAGAATAAGTAATAAATAACTTAGAATCAATGCTGCCTGACTTGACTTCTCTGATTTCCTGCTGAGATCTCTGCATATTGAGGGGTCCATTGTCCATGCAAAATGGAATACTTGAGGAAGGAAGTTTTCCCCTAGTAAATACATTTATTTCATTCTTACAGTAAGTGTGAATATTTATACATGGTCAGGCTGAAGTTCAGAGAGGTTAAGTGTTTTATCACTGGAGTTGTAGATTATATCTCCATGGTTTGAATTTTAATGGAAGGGAATTGGAAAAGTGCCCAGTGAAATATAGTCATCCCCCCACCTTCAGCGTATTTTTTCTCTGTCACATTCTCCCCAAATGTACTTTCTTTCCTGGGTCTCTAAAGTAATACTTTCTTAGGAAAGTATCAATAACTTGGTAAAAATGGGAAACAATTCATTATTCTCCAAGTAGCTCTCAAATTTTAATGCTTAATTCTCATTGTTGAAAAACTCTTTTTTTACTTAATAAAGGTATAATTTTTTAGGATTTGAGTGAGGGATACCAGAAGGAATAGCAGGTTATTCCTCCTCCTCCTCTTCCTCCTCCTCCTCCTCCTCCTCCTCCTCCTCCTCCTCCTCCTCTTCTTCTTCTTTTTCTTCTTCTTCTTCTTCTTCTTCTTCTTCTTCTTCTTCTTCTTCTTCTTCTTCTTCTTCTTCTTCTTCTTCTACAGAGTCTTTGTCACCCTTGGTAGAGTGCCATGGCATCATAGCTCACAGCAACCTCAAACTCTTGGGCTTAAGCAATTCCTTTGCCTCAGCCTCCCAAGTAGCTGGGACTATAGGCTCCCATCACAACCCTTGGCTATTTTTAGAGATGAGGTCTTGCTCTGGCTCAGGCTGGTCTTGAACCTGTGAGCTCAGACAATCCACCCACCTTGGCCTCCCAGAGTGCTAGGATTATAGGCATGAGCCACTATGCCTGACCCAAGAAGATTCTTCTTAATATCCTTGTAATCAGACCACACAAACACTGCCTGTGATGTTCACAAACCAGGTTTCTCTGATAAATCATTGTAACCAATTAATTTATTCATACATCCCTCTGATAATCAAATGTTAATATGACCCACAAAATTTTTAGTGCTTATAAGGCAAGATGGAGTTACCAAATGAGAGAGATTATGATTCAGAAGTGAAAAGTGTGTATGAGCATTAACAAAATGCAAACAGTGAACGTAGTGGATGAAAGGTTGACTGGGGTAGCCTCAGGGAGCATGGATGTCACTAGGCCTATGACATTCTGAAAGGGCTGAGACTTGGGCACACCTAAGAAGGAAATTGTGTATGAAATTCCCAATACAGAAGAGCATATGAGGAAATACTTTAAACTCTAAGTGAAGTGGAAGTGAGAAGTGGAAGGAACCAAGGCCACACCAAGACCATGCACTCTTCTCTGTCCTGGTGACTTTTCCCCTCCCAGCTCCAGCTCTGCGTCTCCTCCTTCACCACTTCTCTTCCCCCATGACATCCTTTCTGCTATGTTTCATCTGCAGACTCCTTTGTTTGTTCCTCATTTTCGAGAGTAAGATTAGCCCAGCTCATCTGTTCCCAGTGGATTGGCTAAATTTGTATCCAGTGCCCGGTCTAATCCATCATCTACCCCAGACTTGGCCATGGGTAAGGCTGCTTCCTTTAGAAGAAATCTGGGACACTGTAGACATCAAGACTGAAAATCTAGAACTACAATCAGTTGTTAGAATGAAAAAAGAGCTAACTTTTTCCAGTATTTGCCATATGCTACATACAGCTTTATATACTTTAAATTTATTTACCTTTACAGTAAGAGTAGGTACCACCTTTGTACTCATTTTACACAGGAGAAAACTGAGTCACAGAGATGTTCAGTGACTTCCTCAAGTTGACTCAGATTGCAAATGGCAGAGTTGCAATTTGAACTTTGTCAGCCTGGCTTCCCACATGCACGCAACTATTATGTGCTATTGTGTAGATTTACATTTCTATTTTCTCCCTTATTGTTAGTGCAGGAATCTAGGCAAGTAATATGACCTCTTTAAGCTCCAATTTTTGCATCCATCCAATGAAAATAATACCTGCTTACATAGCATATGAGATTGTTCTTGGGATTTAGTAAGAATATACTTTATTTTTCAAAATTATAGAGCAAGGCATATACATTTAAAACAATATCATCAACTAAAATAAGAATAAAAGTGTAGAGATTATTGAATAGTTTATGCTCTGAGAAGTCCTTAAAAAGATCACGTTTTTTTCCAAGTTCTCATCATAAAGTAGCTATAGTAATCTTTTGTACTTTCACATGACAATCTTTTTTTTTTCCTTGAGGCTGATCAGAGTTTTCTGTTGCATTGTCTAGAAATGATAATGTTATTGAAAAAGGGCAAATGTCCAAGATCTACATCTATTTTTCTCTCCTCCCACCCATGATTATTTGTGGAATAGATAAATTTGTAACATGGTTTAAAAGCTTCAGAGGAAAGGTGTTATAAGCAATTTAATAACAACATGTTCTGCTACATTGTTTTTTTTTTCTTGAGATGTTCAACAACAAATTTCATAAGAGAAAGTTATTTAAACTCACTACTTAGCTGTTTAGTTACACGTCTCTTTTAGTTTATCATACTTAAATTTGCACAGCATACACCTAAGTAAAGTCTCTGAAAAAGAAATCATGTCTTAATTTTCTCTCATCTGTGGACCTCTCTTTTAGCACAGTTTTATAAAACAAGTAGGAACACCAATGTGTTTAGAAGGAAGTAATTAGGGATGGAGGCAGTTTTTCTCCTTATAGGTTTCTTTATTGAAGTAGCAAGTACATTAAATGCCAAAATAGCATTAGTCCCAAGAACATATTAACTTGCTGTGGGATACTTACAGCTCCATGGTAACAATTATTTGCAGAATTCACAAGATATACTTTTGGAATTAAGTGATGGCTATCTTCTTTTCTTTTTCTTTCTTTCTTTTATTCTTTCTTTCTTTCTTTTTTTTAGGAAAAATAACATGCATAGACCAAGGAGAATGGGGGGAGATTTAAGCCAGATTGTTATATCAAGAACAGACTTTATCCTAATGAATCCTTTCTTGTGGATGTGTTTAGGTTCTTTCACTTCCCTTCTTATATTTCTCATCTTCTTTCATATTGAAAAAGTGTAGGCTTCTGTGCTTGCAGTCTGCCGGGGAATTGTGTATGTTTATGAGGTTATGATATTATATTTCACCTTATAAAGCTAATTATTTCCTCAGAGTATGCATAAACATGAATTTTTTTTTTTTTTTTAGAGACAGAATCTTACTTTGTTGCCCTCAGTAGAGTGCTGTGGTGTTGTAGCTCACAGCAACCTCCAGCTCTTGGGCTTAGGCGATTCTCTTGCCTCAGTCTCCCTAGGAACTGGGACTACAGGCTCCCACCATAACACCTGGCTATTTTTTGTTGCAGTTTGGCCGGGGCAGGGTTTGAACCTGCCACCCTTGGTATATGGGGCCGGTGTCCTAATCACTGAGCCACAGGTGCTGCCCTAAACATGAAATCTTTGTTTTCTCTCAGAATAAGGTTCTCAGACACACTGTTTGTCTTCATTTTAATTAAGTTGATGACCATAGCCCTTTTCTGTCCTATATAATACTGTTCTTATGTATTTATCCCTGGGGTAACAACCTGTATTCATAAACAGAAAGAAGAGTTAGGAGTAGTCACCTGCAGATGTGGTACTCAGAGCAGAAGTTCAGCCATTTCCCAGAATCCCTTGCAGCAATTATGTATTACAAGCATGGCTGAAAGGGGTCTTTTGGAGTTGGGAGGCTTAAGGGAGTTGGGAAATGAACATTATAATTTCTCATGGCCACTGAAGCAATGAAAACAATGAAGGCAATGAAAGCAATTAAGAAATTAACTTTGTTAAATAATTGACCAATTATAGTTTTTTTTTTTTTTAAACCAGCACGTATTTTATTTAAGGACACATTAAACCTCAGACTTTTCCAGCACCACTGTAGCCTCTATTAATTCTTCACATAGAATTAGGTATATTGGAAGCAAATTGTTTCTGATTATCGGGAACTAAGACACAACAGCACTAAAGGTAAGGGAGTTTTGTATCCAACATCTTCACAATCAAGACAGCATATTTTACTTTCAAAGTAGACTATACATAT